>ML831030.1:68976-109621 GCA_009831015.1 Picea engelmannii | reverse complement strand
AGGATGGAAATTTATTTTAAAATGTAGAAACCTTGGCGAATCTTACTAATCCTTCATATGCCAACTATAAATGTTTGGCAATATTTTTGTAAAAATATTTCAATTTCTAAGGATTTTATATAGTTTTTATAAAATTTTGGCGATGTTAAAGGTAAAATAATTTTATGCTATAGAATTTGGGCAAATCATTTTTAAAATAACGATTCTCTTTTTTGGAAAAACCATGGAAAATTAGCCGATGAGCGAAACTTAGCCCCTAAAATCATCCCTGGTTGCTTGGTACACCATACCGTGTATGTAAGGCTTTGTGCTTAGTACATGAGTTGGCTCTGTGCCTTGACCTAATTTTGGGAAGGTGGATCTAGTGCATAGTGCTCAGATCACCTGTCCATTGCGAAGCTTGGCTCTGTGGCTTAATGCACAGGAGAAGAGGAATGTAAGAGATTGAAGAATAATAGAATAAGAAGAAGTCATTGGTGGACATATCCCCACACTGGGGTGAACCACGTATATCATGTGTTGATGGTTTTCTTTGTGATATGATATTTATGATGTAGATCTTCTTAGTGCATTGATTATAATGAATGATAGATAGATCTATGAATAATTAGTGTTGTGTCTATGTTGAATATGTTAGATCTAACTTCTGATGCTAAGTGTGAAGTGCATGTTATCATTATTACTGCGTCGATTTGTAATTAGTGTTTGATATGCGATGTGAATAAAGATAATACATTAATATGTGTTGTCCCTAAGTACTCTGCGAGGTGTTATAATCACAGATCTGTGTCCCATCTTGGTTACAGACACTTGATTCATATAACCTCCACTTGCCTCTACCTCGGGTGAGACTGCATCTGCTTCGCAGTTGTTGCCGAAAGCACCGGTATTCAGGGTTTTGTTGGTGCGTTGTTTAAGTGTTGAACCCTGGGTATGCCCCTGTGCCAACACATCTCTGTAAAGGTTGTTGGAAATATGTCACTGTATTCTCACAGTAACTCTGTTATTCTTTGTACTATTTTCTCATCCCAATAGTCTCCAATACTTTCCATTTTAGGATTTTCATTCGTCCCAATATTGACTTTCTTAACTTTGATTGGTGCCCCAAATACTCCTGACTCCAGAGATGGACCTTCCACCTCTCTTTCTCCTTCAATTTCTGTAATTTGAATTTTGCATTGATCATCTTCATTTGGTGCTTCCTCTTCAACATGATAGCATGAGATTAACTCTTTGATTGTTTGTCTATTTTGTTGTTGATATTCTTTCACGATTTCAACTTCTGGTTCATTAATAAATATCGTTCCCTGTATCAGATTCAACACTGAATCAATGTTGCAGTTCTCATGTTCAAATGAGAAGGTTACTACAAAATTATGTTGTAAACTTGTCCATTCTGTAGTGCCTCTGCGCATTTCCTGGTCTATATACCAGTTCCCTAGGATTCCTTCCAATGTATGGATAAAGTGACGAGTCCATTCCTCTAGCGGTGTCATACTGCAATGTGCCTTGCACTTCTCCAAGTGTTTCACTGGTGTTCCCTATCCATCATACCTCTGCATTTTATTTCTCCCCTACTCTACGCCAAATCTAATGCATAGTAGTCATTTACACTTATAACAATATTGAATGGTTTCTTTGTGTGCACCCCACCATCTTGTAGGTGTTTCCTTGAGTGAAATATCTAGGGATAAGAGCATTTGATTTTATAACACTTCATAT
Organism: Picea engelmannii; assembly: GCA_009831015.1. Classification (NCBI taxonomy): domain Eukaryota; kingdom Viridiplantae; phylum Streptophyta; class Pinopsida; order Pinales; family Pinaceae; genus Picea; species Picea engelmannii. Next base: position 107,899 of record ML831030.1, on the reverse strand, counting down.
TCATATTTTGTCAAGAATTCCTTTAAGTCATTTAACCCATGAAAACTGGGAGGTTCTCTTATCTCTGTACCAACCCATCTTACTGAGCTGGTCTATTCTTGCATACCTCCTTTTTGAAACTTCATGTAATCACTGTTTCCAATTCTCTAAATCCATGTCCGATTCAGAAGAAAATGATGTAATGTTTCTCTAGCTGATTACCCCATCTACAATTGGGTTAACATAATCCTCTTCTCGCAAAGTGGTTCTATACAACTGGTTTATTTCCTCTAGATCCAAACAAGTGGGTTCTACAAACCTTTCTCCTTCTGAAGGATCCAATGGGGAAATGAATCTATATTGACCTGATTCAAAATTAATTTTTCTTGTCTTCATGTTGATTATAGATTGGCTATCAAATTCCCAATCCAATCCAAGCAATGTTGGGTAAGGTGTTGTGTCGTCTACCATCTGTATTACTTCAAAATATTCCATAGTGCGCACTCCATCCAAATCTATTGTCAACCTTTAAGCCTTACAATTGGTAATACTTTGTGTTGATTTGCTAATTTCAACTCGAAAAGTGAATATCCTAGTGTGGGTTCCCCCATACACTTCCATGTCTTCTTAGGTAAGACATTTACTTCAGAGCCTAGGTCCAATATAATATCTCCCATATTGAAATCCCCAATATTAGCATTTAGTCTGAATTCTCTACTTGTCCTTCTTCTTTTATGGAGATGATTGACTGTTTTCTGTTCAAACTTTCCTTCCACCTTGGTGTTACATATTTCTAACATATTGGGTAAAACCTTAACAGATGATTGGTCATTGAATAACTTAACACAAGATTGCAGGAAATTCTTTATGGTACTTACTTTCTCTAAAGGTTGTCCTTCACTGGTATGGTCCATTGAGAATGGCATCCCATATATTGGTGGATTTTCAAGTTGCTGCATGACCGATGCAAACCCAAAATTATTCTTGAGACACTCATGTCTGGCTTCCTTAAATATTTCCTTTTCTTTCTATGCATCAAACTGATTATGTGGTTCAATATTCTTCTTAACCCATTGGTGTTGCACTGGATCTTGTTTTACTGCATCAGTTCCTGTCTTGGCTCCTCCTTGAGTGAATATATTGATGTTTCTCCCATCATCCCTAGATTCTGCAAAGATCCAATGGACATTCTAGTTTTTCTGGGTCCTTTTTTCTTGGATCTTCCCCAAGAGTGTATGATAGTCTTCAGTGTCATGATCTGCTGCGTGACAGTACATACATGTCACTGGTGTGAGTGGACACTCCCTTGCATAATGTCTTAGTTTTTGGAATTTTTGGCACACTACTGGTCCTATACCTCATCCAAATCCTCCTCTACCTCATCCTCCACCTCTATATCCACCTCGATCTCCTTGCGGTGTGTTGTACTGAGGTACCTGGTTATACTATGCAGGGTTATACTATGGCTGAACATTATTATACTGCGACTATGTAGTGTTGTACTGCTATTGCACATTATTGTATGGTGGTGGTACCTAGTTGAACTGAGGTGCATCTTGTCCTGTCATCATTTCTGCTTGCACCCTATAAGTATCTGAAGTTCTTTCTCTCATCAACTCCATCATCCTACAATCCTTATCATCATGACCCATTGACTTGTAAAAATTGCAATATGAAATTTTTGGTACTGTCTTATAATTATGCACCATTGGACAATGATATGGACCATGCCCATGTGTCTTACAAATATTGAACCATGGTCCTCTTGTTGGCAATGGGTTTGGCACCCCTACCACCATATACTGCATGAAATTTGGACATTCATTCTTACGGTTTCCTTCTGTCTTGCATAAGGTACACCAAACAATTTCTCTTTTCTCTTTACCCTTATTTTGGTTAAGTTGAAATGTTAGATTATTCAAATCCTCTTTTAACTCTTATATTGTTGGATGTGTCTGTTGATACTGGTTTTCTTCCAGTTCTATGACTGCCTGCAAAGTCTCTGCCTGAGTTTGGAACTTCTGCTGTCTTAATGGGTATTTCAAATGTGGTAACAACGAGTTCACAAATAAATGCCTATGGTGCATGTTAGTAATTGCATATTTCAACTTACCTTTCAGACGTTTAAACCTTTGATCAATCTCCCAAATAGACTCACCTGGTTTTTTCTTGATTTCAATCATTTCATTCATGTACTGGTATTCTAAGATGTGCTTATAAAATTTGTTTATCAATAGTTTTATCACATCTGCAATAGTCTTTGTTCCCCCTAGTGGAATGTTTACATCTAGACTCATGTAGCAGTCCAGTGCATAGTCTCTTAGTGTGATATCTAACTGAGAAATATTTGTGTCCTCATATGTGATCTTCTTTTCTTCCCATATATTCTCACAGATGAATATGTGCTTCTTAGGGTCCTCTAATGCCTCTCCCCAAAATTCTAGTAACCTGATCATGGGATCATGTCCTGCCATTTTAAACTAGGTTAAACTACTACCTCCACACGATGTAGATAATCGACTGTTATTTCTTGAACTGGCTCCTCCAGTTGATGATCCTTGGTTGGATGCGTATCTTGTTGTCTTTCTTCCACTAAAACCCAATTTTCTAAATGCTGGTGTTATTTCTGGTGTGTTAGTCACACATGGGGTTGTAGGTTCCACACTAACAGTGATATGGATTGGAGTTCTGCATTTTGTTCCTTCCCTTGGACCTTTTGTTTTCCTTTCATATGTTGTGTGCAAGATTTCCTCAATCTTCTCCATATCCCTAAGATCCTCTACCTCTTCTTGATCGCTTTCCAAGCCCTCTCTATCAACTATGGATCTCTTCTTGTTATTCATCTTATATTGGTAGGGTACTCCACTACGCGTATTTCCATATTTTCCCATTATCTGCTTTATCTGGTCTTCCTCCATCATGATTGGGTCCATGGCCTCCTTCTTCTTTCCTTTATCTATATCTTCCTCCATTTATCAGCTTCATTTTAGTGCTTCCCCTCTTTCCCCCATGCATGCAGGGAAGTTTAGTTGTCTGATTCCATAGTAATCACACCGTTGTCATACAATAAAAGATTGATTGAAGTATACAATGATATGATGTACCTACCTCTGGGTCCCTTTAGAAAATACTGCTCTGTTGCGGTGTAAGACTTTGATGTATCTATTAGCACTAAGTAAATTTCCTAGGCTGAAGGGACAACTTACAAAGGTAACCACAAAACTGCTTTAGGACTGAAACTAGCCTTTCAGTTCTGAGAGGGATCTCTCTTGTCACTTGGTATCTTGGAATATGGATCTTCTAAGAAGGTTTAATGGCTAGGTTTTGTTGAATAGGTAAAGGGTGTTTTAAAAGGTTCACTGACAAGAAGGAAAGGGACCTGTTGGGAAATGGAGTCAATTCTTCGAAAGCGAATGAAAACTGTGTCTAGTAAATAGAACTCTCAAGGAAGCAAAGGCTAGGTAGGAAAAAATATTTTAGTTTTTTAAATTGATGTAATAGAATGGAAGAAGGAAGAAAACAAATAACAACATTCAGAGCACCATTAAGATGAATTCTAATGAGTTAAGAAAGAATAAACAATATTTGAATTGCTAGAATCTAAAGCACCTTTTAAGATGAATTTCATATCATTTGATATCCAATTCAAACATTTGAGCATAAGCAGATGAAATATAGAGAAACCAGAAGAACATACATGAAGGAAAAACAAACTTCAAATCATTACCACTAGAATCTTTGGTATGAAAAAGATTTGGACATCTGCACTAGCATTTCATTCAAATTCAGAAAAGATGTATACAATGTTCAATGAAAAATTGTCCTTTGTACTTCTTCAAAACTCAAATACATAAAAAAACTACCATATTTATACAATAATTTGATTCCATTCGGTTTGAATTGATTACCCTAAAAATACAAAATTTCAGTTCACAAAATTTGGGATTTGCAGATATTTCTGCAGTTTGGTCCTTATCTTCATCCTTTGAATTTGATTGTATCCTCATTTTATTTGTTTCCTTTTGGTCGACAGATGGAAATCATTTACTCGGTCTTGGGAAATTACATTTGGTCTTACCCAATCTAATTATTTCCTTCCAATGCAATTCAGAAGGAATCTCATAATCTATCCTTTCCTTCATTAAAATTTCCAAGTCAATACAAGTGGCATAAGACATGACAGGTAGACCAAGTTTGACTATCTTAAACTGATTTAAAATTTCAAAGTATGTACTCATTTTATCAAATAAGGTAGCCCCTTTCAAACCCTCCTCCAAGTTTTCAAATTTGGAGTGGTCCATCCATGATTGAGTCAAGAGTGCATTATATTATTCTTGATCCTGCAACTTACCTTTACCATCCCAGAATGATGGAAGGCCCTTTATGAAAAATTCTTCAAATAAATTCTTGAAAGTTTGCACACTTTGTTCCATCTGTATTGATTTATTCAGAACTGATTTCAAAAGACCATGTTTTGTAATAATCCTTCTGGCCCAGATAATCAATACAATCTTGTCTTTTACCACAATGATCTGAAGATCTGCAGGAGGAACTGAATTGAGAAGATTAATGGCATTCTGTGCCCATTTAGATGACTTTTTGGATAAAGTCTCATTAACAACAATGCATTTATGCATGGCTGTGATTGCTATATTATCTTTATCACTTACAAAATTCAAATATGATCTAAATTTTGCAGCCTCAACAACTATAGAATCCCATATGATATGTTTAACTCCTTGCAACAAAATTTTACCTCTCAATATTGAATTCAATTTATTAATCTTCTCTTGCAAGACTACCTTTTCCTTTTGAACTTGGGATATATTTTCATCCTTTGTGCACATTTCCTGCTCCAATTTCTCCATGTTTTTCTTTAACCCTTTGATCTCTCCTTCTTTCATATTGACTTGTGACATATCCCGAACAATGTCTTCAGTGGTTGATCCAATTCCTACAGTAGAGGATAACACCATGGCTCTAGTCACCAACTCTACCTTTTCTTGAGACCATTCCATCTTTTCCTTTTCCAGCTGCAAAATATTAGCCTTATAATCCAATGCTTCTTTTTGAAATGTTTCTTTTTCCTGCTCTAAAGCTACTGATTCTGCTATCCGTGGGTGTTCTATAGCATGCATATTCAACTTTTTCTTCAAACTCTGAATTATTTTATCTTTTTCATCCAATAAAGACTTCACCCCTTGAGGGTCTTCAGACTCAAGCCTTTTAATTTGAGTTTTCCAAGATTTGTTGGCTTCTTTTTCCTGTCTTAGTTGTCCTTCTAATTTTGCAGCTAAGGATGTCATCTTTGAATTTTTCAAATTTAAAGTCAAATAATCAGAATACAACAAATCATTGGTTTGCGTATGGAATTTCACTTTGTTACCAGGGGCACTTATATTGTCATATTTAATTTTAATCTCAGACACTTTATCTTCCTCTGCAACTGCAATATTAAAAGTTTTATTTTCAATAACCCTCACAACAAACAAGGAAGCTTTCTATTGAGAAACTTTGTCCACTTTAGGAAACAAATCCCTTATTTCACCCAAATCCACATTTCTCTTTTCAACATATTGTTTTTCTAGGTCTTCTCTGGACTGATAAGCTATATCAAGTGCTTTATCAAAATACAAGTTTTGACTGTGAAAGGCTCTTGAGCTGCCTTCACTTTCAAGCTGACTTCTTTTGTCAATTTCTACAATACTGGTACCACTTTCCACAATGTTCAAATTCACTTGATCTCCGGGTCCTTCATCTTCCAAATCTACAATATTCTTTGGCTGAATAATTTTCATCTTCTTTTTAGAAAAAATTTCAACATCAATATCCATAGTCTCTAAAATGCTTCTTTTGTTATACACACTGGCTTTAGGAATTTTAATCACCAACTTTTGAGGAGATTTCTATGTTTGTACTTGCTACAATGGTGCTTCCACATCAATACACACTTCTAGATTAGGTAGTTTATCCAAGCCTTAAACATTCTCATGTTCATAAGGTGTGTTTTTATTCATCTGCCTTCTCTTGGATATAATCTGATGTGGATCATATTTTATTTCTCGTATTTTTGAAAAACCAAAATCTTTGAGTTTTTCCTTAACCTATGATAAACATGATCTGGACTTAACAAACAAAGGACCAATAACAAAGCGAAATTTAATGTTAGAGGATCTGTGAAATTTGATGAATTTATTTGTCTTAGAGATGATTCTTTGCCTTATGAACTCAAGAGAAAAAATCCTGGGAGTTAGGAAAATAGGTAACAAGTAAGGAGACTCATGAAAACCATATACCCATATCATTGTTGAATGCATAAAAAATACCCAGTCTCCTACTCTGTTTTTTGGATTAGGCTACAGATGAATCTTCATGTCCTCCAAAACTTTGGTTAAACTTGTATTAAAAATCAAAGAATAGATTCTTGACATGACCTTGTTGATGAATATGAACAAAGTGATTATTTTACATTAAGTAGATACAAAAACTGTTTCAGGTAGTTCTCCATGGTTACTTGCTAAGAAAATATTTAACATATATGTATAGTATTTGAAATGTATCATAGAGTGGAAATTCACTAGATGCTTGTGAATGGTGTAAACTAGGAATTTATCAAAATTAATTTGGACTGACTGACCAGACTTTGACTTGAAAAAAATCAAAAGAAAACCAAGCATGACTTCCACAACATATTTATCACTATCTAGACCCAGGAATTGACTCAAAAGGGAACAAACCCACTGGAATTCAATGACCATCATGTTGATACTCATTGGTAAGGACAGACTCTATGACGTTTGTTCAAGTTTAATGATTTGTTGTAGAAATTGACTTTTGAGCTATGGCTGAAATCATCTGTAAACCCTAATCACTTTTTCTTCATTGAATGACTCAGAATTAAAGGAAAATCATTTTTGTATATTGATTGATTTTTGAACTGACAGATTACCCTTTCTGAATGGGAATATTGCTCAGCGCACCAACCTATGAATTCAGGAAACGAGAAATAAAGCTCGACAACATATGGGACAATGGAGGCCTAAACTGCTTCTAAAAATGGAATATTCTTTCCCTTATATTAGACAAGTTTCCAAAAGACACAGAAATGAGGGAAATAGTGATATCAGGATCAAATACATCTGCATCTCTGTCAATTAGGGCTTCCTCATTACTTTCAGGGTCTTGCTCTACTACTGACAATACAATGGGATCCATGGCGGTGAGATCAATACCTGGAAGCGAACTGTAGTGGTGTGAAGTTTGGCTGCAACAGAAAATGGCGTTCGCGACAATGTTCCAATGGTTCTTGAGTTTGAAAATAAGAAAAAATGAAAATGTCAAATCGAAATTTTATACTTTTCAAATTGCAGAGATGAGGATTAACATTTTTGGAACAACCCGCTTGTCATTCTGCAATCAATCTAGCATTGACATATACTCCTCGATCGAAACCACTTTTTGGATTGCCAAACTTCCCTTCAGAATTATCTCCCATGCAACTTCAAACTTCACAATGCTTCCTGGCTATTTATTTTGATGGATCATGATCAAAATTATTTTGAGCCTTATTTGATTAGGTTCTTCGCCAAATTTAACTATTTTATGCCATTTTTAACCCTTTTGTCAATATATCATGCCTCCAAACCATTTAGTGCCTTCACTAATTATAGAATTATGACCCCATGTCATAATTTTTTTTTATTAGTGACTAACATGGGATCGAACTAGGGATGGCATCCTCCCTGCGAGGTGCCAAAGAAGTGTAGATCCAATAGCCTTATTCATTGGGCAATTTTTGAAACTTTCTTAAATTTTTCTAAAAAATAGAAACTCGAATACCTTGTCTATTTCAATTCACACCAGTAATCTACAACAAAACCTTAGGGCCTTCTCTTCGATCTTAAAATTTTGTTGAGATGGAAAAAATTAAACCGCTCTATCTTAAAAAAATGGTTATTTACAATGAAATGGAAATACCAAAATCATATTAAGAAAGGTAGTGTTTGAGAAAATTTCCATTTGTAGGTCCTCTACCAATGAGATTTCCATTGAGCTCCTACAGTAAATAAGTTTTTCCCCATGATAAGCAACAATTCTGAATGGTCCCAGCTAGAGGTGATCAGACTTTCCATGCTTCCCTTTATCTTCATTTCTTGCATCCCACTTCAACACCAAATCATCTACCTTGAAGCCATCAACCTTTGTATGTATGTCAAAACCCTTTTTCATTTTGTCCTGACACAGTTGTGAGTTGTTGAAAACTTGTTCTCTCATTTGTTGCACATGAATCAATTGATTTATCCTTCTTTGAACATCATTTGGTTCATCTTCCTCTTCTGGCAACAAATTCATCACTGGTAGCCCTAATGAAGTAGGGAAAACTGCATCTAATCCATATACAGTATGAAAAGGTGATGTAGCGATAGACTCTTGGTAGTGATCCTATCAACCCATAATGCATAAATAAGTTTCTTGTGCCAATCCTTCTTGTTTTCCTGTAGATGCTTCTTAATAATTGTTGTCAATCTCTTGTTAGATGAATCAACTAACCCATTACCCTGTGGGTAATAAGCTATGGAATGACCAAAGGTTATGTTATAATCACTACAAAACTTTTCCATTCTCTTGGACTTGAACCCTATTTCATTATCAGTTATGATTTTGACTGGACAATCAAACCTATACAGAATGTTACTTTCCAAAAATTGAATAATAACAACATCAATAGCTTTCCTTGTTGGAACTGCTTCAATCCATTTGATGAAATAGTCTGTAGCTATCAATATCCACCTATGTTGAGCTGAATATGGTGGATGAATCTCTCCCATAAAATCAAGGCCCCATTTCCTAAACAATGCTTCAACATAAATAGGTTTTAATGGAAAGGGCTGCAATTTCCTCTTGCCATAAAAAAATTGACACTCATGACAACTATACACCTCCTTGTACACATTAGAAAAAATGTTAGGCCAATAGAACCTTGCTCTCAGTATCTTATGCACAATGGTTTTCCGGTAATGGTTCCCTCCACAGTCACCTTTATGAAATTATTTGATAGCATGTTTTACTTCTCCTTCCAATAAACAACTTAGCAAAATCCCATCTGGATCTTTCCAATACAGAGAATTATTTAGAATACAAAATTTTGTTGCTTTTAACTTCAAAAATCTAGTGTTTGTCTTTCTCAATTTAGGAGGAGCCTGTAAATTCCTTAACACATAGATAATATCAACATAACATGGAGATTCAAGGAATTTATGGGATACCTGTGGGACTATCTCTTCCTTTGAATTTTTTGACAGGTCAACAATGAAATTTATTCCCAAGACATCATAATTTGACTGTGTCATTAGTTTAGCAATCCCCTGAACGTTGATCAACTTTGTAGGATTTATCTCAAGATCATACTCTAACAAGACAACTATCCATTTGCCTCTTTTCCTTCAGGATCAGACTGAGTTAAGATGTCTTTCATAGAATTGCTAGGCACATATGCAATAACATGAGAATGTAAGATATAAATTTTGAATTCTTTGAGGGATTTTACCAGTGCATATGCTTGCTTCTCCATGATGCCATACTTCAATGGATAATCTCTCATAGTTTTGTTGTAATAGGCTATGGTCCTTTCAAAATTATTTTCATCTCTTTGCAACAAGACACCAACAATGGTGTGTTCTGATGCAAAAGAGAACAATATGAAATCCTTTGTATAATCTGGACTAACCAATACTGGTGCCTTGGTCAATTCTACTTTTACATCCTCAAAGGATTTCCTGGATTCTGGAGTCTACTTTATCTCACTACCTTTTCTAAGCATGTTGGTAATGTACTATATGATTTCAGCTAGATTGGAGATAAACCTCCTCATAAAGTTTACTCTTCCAAGAAAGGACTGTACCTCCTTTTTTCTCCTCGGTGTGTCAATTTTAAGAATTGCAGCCACTCTGTTGGGATCTATTTTTATTCCTTCTTTCAAAATTATATGACCAATTAGTTTCCCCTCTTTCATTCCAAAGTTATATTTCTTGGGATTTAATGAAATGCCAAATTTCCTACATTTCTAAAAAACCCTTTTCAAATGTTTAAGATGATCATCATCAGAATCTGAAAACACAGTAATATCATCTAAATAAATGACAATGAACTTATATTTATCATCAAAAGACATATCCATAGCCCTTTGGAAATTTTATCCTGCATTCATGAGCCCAAAAGGCATATTGGCATACATGAATGTACCCTAGGGTATTGTGAAGGTTGTCTTCTCTTGATCATCAGGATGCACCATGATTTGGTTGTATCCATAAAAACCATCAAGCATTTACATTTTCTATGATCCAACCACTTTCTATAGAATGTAATCCATCTTGGGAAGAGGATAATTGTCTTTGAGGGAAACCCTGTTCAGATTTCAAAAGTCTACACATAACCTGATTTCACCACTTTTGTTTTTCACAGGAACTAAGTTAGCCAACCATTTAGAGAATCTTAAAGACACTATAATCTTAGCATCAAACGACCTTCTTACCTCTTTCTCAATTAATGGTATTAGTAAGGTATTAATCCTTCTCAATTTATGTTTTAATGGTTTGTGATCATCTTTTATTGGAATTAAATGTTGAATCACCTTAGTGTCATAAACCTTTAAATCCTCATAGCTCCAGGTAAATACATCTGAGAAATCCTTCATCAGGATGATATATCTTTGCTTGATTTCTAGAACGAGTGTTTTGGACAATTTTATGATTTGTGGATCTTGCCTAGTCCCAATGTTACAATCCTCTATGTCTTCATCATTTGTAGTGACCTTGGGATTTCTTTCCACATCATTATTGTCAATTTTTGTTTCCAATGGGACCAAACCCTTGGGAAGAATATTATTTTTTAGATGAACAATATCTCTACCAACAATATGATTTTGGAAATAGTCATCATTTGATAACATGAATGCATCCTCTTCCTGATCACACTAGTCTTCATCATCAATATTTTAGTTGACAAATTCATCAGTCATTTCGAGAAATCTTACCACCTTCTTGTCATCCTCAAAAATCTGCCAATACTTGATGTTTTTAGGTATTGTTGGCCTGTGCTTGAATTCAATTTCATATTTTATGTTAGGAAAGATAGGAATCCTGAAAATAGAGGCTAAAGTGGCTAATGCATCAACAATTAGATTTTGTCCTCTTGGAATCATCGAGAGGTTATATTCTGTAAAACTTTCAATTAAGTCAAGAACTATATTTCTATATTCCCTTAACCTAGGATTCTTTGACTGATAGATTCCCTTAACTTGATTTATGAAAAGCTCAGAATCTCCATGTAAAACTATTATTTTTGCACCCAATTCTTTCAAAGTGTTCAAACCCAAAATCAATGCCTCATATTCAACCATGTTATTTGTGTAGTCAAAAGAAAATTTGTAAGAGAAAAGTTTTGAACATGTTCTAGGAGGAATTATCCAAACACCTGCTCCAAATCCCTCTTTGATAGAAGCTCCATCAAAATTCATAATCCAAATCTCATCATTTTCTCCATTTTGCTGGTCTGAAATTTTCCCTGCTTGATGATCAGCCTCACCTTCCATAGGAAATTGAATAGCCTTTGGCTCTTCTTCTTCAAAGCACAAGTCATTGTAGAAAATTGAAGAAACAAACTCAATGTCAACAAAATAAATAGGGTGATTGTTTGGTTTTCTTTTGCTACTGACCATGTATTTCAACAGTACTTCTTTGTATAGACTCTTTTCTTGGACAAACACTGGTATAGTTGCATAAGACATATCCATCTGTAGAGTACCTTTCAACTTTGCAAGCCATGATCTTGACAAAAGCATGCCAAAATTTGGAGGGATGTCAACAAAAACTATATCCATGATTAGTTTCTTTGATGAAATTTGGGATAGAGAAACAACCATATCTTTGATTAAACCCAAACATTTTACCTGCCTTGATTCAAAAGAGAAAATATCTTTGTAAGGTCTAGTCATGTTCAAACCTAGTTCATCCATTATTACTTTTGGCATCAAATTGTGAGATGCTCTTGAATCTAGCATTGCATTGTGTAAGGTCATATCATGAACTTTAAGGATGACAAAGAAAGGAGGCATATCACCATCATCACCAGTTTCTTCCACCTGAGGACCAAATAAAATTGCACAGTGATCATATTGCACATTCAAAGTATCAGATGCTTCTTCGATTTTCAACATTTTTATTATTTGGCTTCTATATTCACCATTTCTTATCAATTCATTGAAAGGAACATAAATCTTGATTTTTTCCATTTTACTTTCAAAATTAAAAGGAGACTAAGTTTCTTCTACCTCTTTGATGACTGCATCCCTTTTTACTTCTGCTACCTTGTTTTGGGGTTCTTATTTATGCTTTCCTTTCTCCAATACCTCCCTTGCAAAACTATATTTCTTAGGATGACTTGAAGAAGGTAAATTGACTTGAGGCTCCTTTGTAGGATTCCCTTTTGGTGGGTTTGCAGTCACCTTTTTACTTCTGAGATTGTATTGCTTCTAAAACTGCATGATGGCGTTTTGAAACTCCTTCTTATACTCTTATGTTTCCATTGAAAATATGTCATCATTTTCCTGCATAAACTTATCATTTTCATCCATAAATTGATCATGTTCTTATTTAGTTAGGAACACATATGTTTCAGTACCATCACAACAATGTGTGTTTTCTTCAATAGATTCATCAAAATTTTAATTTACATAGTTATTTTGGAAAAGGGGTTTAACTTTATGATCACCTTGATTTCTTTGATCTCTCTGTCTAATCTATGGGACTGGTGCTCTTTTGAAATTTCGATTTCTGTGTTGAAAATAAGCTTAATCTCTGATGGCAGGTTTATTTTCTAAAGATAGCTTTTCCACCAACCTTTCCATAATTTTCACCATTAAATCAAATTTTTCATCTTATGTTTGGGAAGTTGAGGGTTGAGATTCTTCTTGAACCTTTTACATATCAGTATCAGGATTATGTTTAAACTTTCTTGATGCCATCAAATTCACTTCTACTTCAATTGCATCATTCATCATGCCATATAGTGTGGTAGATCTCCTTTCCCTCAGCAACAAAGAAAAATCACTAGGGATGATTTAGAGGATGGAAATTTATTTTAAAATGTAGAAACCTTGGAGAATCTTACTGATCCTTCATATGCCAACTATAAATGTTTGGCGATATTTTTATAAAAATATTCAAATTTCTAAGGATTTATATAGTTTGTATAAAATTTTGACGATTTTTAAGGTAAAATAATTTTATCCTATAGAATTTGGGCGAATCATTTTTAGAATAGAAAATCATTTTTTGGAAAAAACCATGGAAAATTATCCCATGAGCGAAATTTAGCCCCTAAAATCATCCCTGAAAATCACTGTCAAAAGAGTCAGCATAACGAAGTTGGGCAGCTCCAAGAGGGGGTTTAACTTCAGTTGGGATTGAATTATAAACCCTCATAAATTTAGTTGAAAATTTATGTACTGTCTCATTGGGTGATATTTTTATGTTATTATGGTGGGTCAACAATTGAAGAGGATTTTTCTTATCAAACCATCTTGCAAGAAAACTAATTTCAAATGATGCAAAGTTAGGGATACTTGTTGCTGGAAGAGATTTAAACCATTTCCTGACTTCACTTATGAGACTTTGTGCAAATAGTATGAATTTTACATCTTCATCGTCTACCTCCTCTAAGTCAACAAAATCATTAAACCAATATAAGTGTTTTTGAGCTGAAACATCCTCTTCTGCATCAAATGATTTAATTCTTTGATTATAATTTTGAGGTAGATCATGCAAGATAACAAGGGGATCAAATCTTGTTTCCTTGGCTCTAGGAGGATTTTGGACTGGCTAAACAATCTGACTGGGAATGACAACAATTTGATTGGGGACAACATAAATTAGAGATTGAAAATTATTTTCATAAAAAAAAACTTCATTCAAGTTGGACTCTGATCTGGATCTAAACAAACTCTGTTCAAATTTTATGTCAAAATCTAGGTCATCAATACTCTTTACTCCATCTTTAGGAAATGATATATTTATGTCCAGAAAAATACTTGAGTTAGCTACCCTTTATTTTTTTCTATGTAAGAGTTTCTTGAGATCAAACACAGATGCTATAGGTTCTGGATCTGGGTTTATCCTAGTGTAAATTTTTTTGGAGCCATGATTTCTCAATAAAGTTACCTTTTTGCTACTGATCTTATAAAATGAAGTCTCCAGGGTAAATTTTTCAACCGATAAAATGTCTGATTCGTTGTTACCCTCAGGAATCAAATCTGAAAATTCAAGTCGTTCTATCCTAGGGAATATTTCACCTTCGCTCCCCGAAATTGACGCAAAAATGTTAGCAGTAAGTAAATTTCCTAGGCTAAAGGGAAAACGTACAAAGGTAACCAAAAAACCGCTTTAGGACTAAAACTAGCCTTTCAGTTCTGAGAGGGATCTCTCTTGTCACTTGGTATCTTGGAAGATGGATCTTCTAAGAAGGTTTAATGGATAGGTTTTGTTGAATAGGTAAAGGGTGTTTTAAAAGGTTTGCCGACAAGAAGGAAAGATATATGTTGGTAAATGGAGTCAATTCTTTGAAAGCGAATGGAAACTGTGTTTGGTAAATAGAACTCTCAAGGAAGCAAATGATAGGTAGGCAATGATCTTTCAATTTTTTAAATTGATGTTATAGAATGGAAGAAGGAATAAAACAAATAACAACATTCATAGCACCATTAAGATGAATTCTGATGAGTTAAGAAAGAATAGACAATATTTGAATTGCTATAATCTAAAGCACCTTTTGAGATGAATTTTAGACCATTTGATATCCAATTCAAACATTTGATCATAAGCATATGAAGTATAGAGAAACCATAAGAACATACATGAAGGAAAAACAAACTTCAAATCATTACCACTAGAATCTTTGGTATGAAAAAGCTCTAGACATCTGCACTAGCATTTCATTCAAATTCAGAAAAACTATATACAATGTTCAATGAAAAATTGTCCTTTGTACTTCTTCCAACATAGAATACATTAAAAACTACCATATTTATACAATAATTTGATTCCATTCGGTTTGAACCGATTACACTAAAAATATAAAATTTCAGTTCACAAAATATGAGATTTGATGATATTTCTATAGTTTGGTCCTTTATATTTGTCCTTTGACTTTGATTGTATCCTCATTTGATTTGCTTCATTTTGGTCGACAGATGTAAATCATTTACTCGGTCTTGGAAAATTACATTTGGTCTTACCCAATCTGATTATTTCCTTCCATTGCAATTCAAAAGGAATCTCATAATTTGTCATTTCCTTCATTAACATTTCCAAGTCAATACAAGTGGCATAACAAATGACAGGTAGACCAAGTTTGATTGTCTTAAACTGATTTAAAATTCCAAAATTTGTACTTGGTTTATCAACTAAGGTAGCCCCTTTCAAACCCTCCTCTAGGGTTTCAAATTTGGAGCGGTCCATCCTTGATTGATTCAAGAGTGCATTATATTCTTCTTGATCCTGCAACTTACCTTTACCATCCCAGAATGATGTAAGACCCTTTATGAACAATTCTTCAAAAAAATTCTTTAAATTTTGCACACTGTGTTCCATCTGTATTGCTTTATTCATAACTGATTTCAAAAGATCATGCTTTGTAATAATCATTTTGGCCCAGATAATCAATGCAATCCTATATTTTACCCCAATGGTATGAAAATCTGTAGGAGGAACTGATTGAGAAGATTAATGGCATTCTGTGCCCATTTAGATGGATTTTTGGATAAAGTCTCATTAACAACAATGCAACTATGCCTGCCTGTGATTGTTATATTATCTTTATCACTTACAAAATTCAAATATTATCTAAATTGTGCAGGATCAACAACTATAGAATACCATATGATATGTTTAGCTCCTTGCAACAAACCTGTACCTCTCAATCTTGAATTCAATTTATTAATCTTCTCTTGCAAGACTACCATTTCCTTTTGAACTTGGGTTATCTCTTCATCCTTTGTGTGCATTTCCTGCTCCAATTTCTCCGTGTTTTCCTTTAACCCTTTGATCTCTCCTTATTTCAGGCTGAATTGTGACATAGCTTGAACAATGTCTTCAGTGGTTGTTGGGCACATGCCTATTTTGAGGAAACACTATTTTTGGAGGATAAAACCTAGAATTGGAAAAAGACAACAGGAAGGAAAAGAAACACATGCGAGGAAAGCATGCAAGGCATGCATGCAGGAAAACCTAACTACATTAGGGTTAGGGTTTTTGAAAGAAACGATAAAAACTAAGAAGCTAATGGTTACTATAAATATGTTCCTAGGAGGCCTAGGTCAGGGGTTGTCGTTTTAGAGAGTTGGAAATATTGTTGCTAAGTTTTTTGGTCTCATCAGTCAAGGAAAATATTGTAAGATCAAATACAATTTTATAAGTTGTTGAGTTGTAGGGAATAAAATTAGCTAGACCTTGACGGTTATATCACAGGGTGAGGAGTCTGGTGTGATCTAGTAAACCTCACAAGCTCGTAGAGTCCGTTTTGTGATTGTATGAATGAAGTTGTAGTGCGTGCAACGCCACACATTGGGGAACCATGATAAATGAGCATGAGAAGCCAGATGTTTGTGGATGTATCCTAGGAGAGGGTGAACCATGGTAACACTTATGCTATGTGATGTGGTTGTTGCATGATTACTTCCTGTAAATAGTTAGTTGATGAATGAAGAATGTTGTGAGATCTGTTATATGTTATATTTGTTATAATGTATGTATACATGTAATAGATGAATGTATCTTAAGAATCATAGGAAGAACCACCAGATCAAGGCTTAAGAAGATGAATTGCAATCCCAAATCCCCACTCTTTTCTAGACTGCAAGCATCTGATCATTGCAGTCACCCATAAAACTATCTCAGGTGAGATTGCGCAGTACACTCCGTGTGTTGTGTTTCCTTCTAGTTTACCAGGAGGGACGATAGTTTTAGAGGGATTTGTTGGAATATTGTTTAGATCTGAACTCGGGTCAGACCAAGAGTAGGGGAAGATGGTAGTAGCCAAAAAATGGTTCTGTTTCCAACTGTAACTGCATGGGATTGAGTGAGTGGGATCTGTGAAATAATCGCGAACATAATGAAGGTATACAAAGGAATGTTTAGACCATGGAATCCAATGAAGGCAGAAATTGAAAGTTGGTTGAAAACAAAGGAGCTTGAGTTTGCACAGAAGGATAACAGAAACCCTAAATTAACACCATGCAAATACCTGGACAAGTACATGTTTAGCAACTTGCATGAGGTATTTTTCTATGATTTACCACATATGTTGTAGGAGTGGCTATTGAGGTTGAAATAAAACCACCCTATGAATCGAATTAGACAACTCGAGTGGAATCCTGTGGAGATCACACAGTTACAAAAAGTTAACAACAAATTCATGTGTGCAATAGATTTCTGTCTAGACAGTATTGTTGCAAGGTTTATCACAGAATTTCTAGTAGATACCTGGAAGTATTACAGTGCAACAAAGAAAGAGTTTTTGAAGGGACCCAGAGGTAGGTATATCATATCATTGTACACTTCCATAAAGATCTTACTATATAACAAATGTGTAATGACTATGGAAGCATACAACTAAATCTACCTATGTGCATGAGGGAAGGGGGGAAGCACTAAAAAGAGTTGGAGAAATGGAGGAAGAGATGGATAAGGGAAATAATGAGGAGAAATTGGACCCAATCATGATGGAAGAAGATTAGATCAAGAAGATCATGGAAACAATTGGAAAAAAACGCAGTGGAGTACCCTTATAAGATAAATAATAAGAAGAGAGCCATAGAAAATAGAGAGGGCTTGGAAAGTGATGAAGAAGAAGTAGAGGATCTTTGGGCTTTGGAGAAAATTGAGGAAATACTGCATGGAACATATGAAAGGAAGACAAGGGGTCCAAGTGAAGGAACATAAGGCATAACTCATATCCATGTCAATGTCAGTGTGGAACCCATAACCCCATGTGCGACTAATACACCAGAAAGAACACCACTGTTTAGAAAACTAGATTTTAGTGGAATAAAGACAACAGGAAGTGCACCCAATCAAGGAGCAACAACTGGAGGAGAAATTTCATAAAGTAGTAGTCAAGTATCTACACTGTGTGGAGGTCGTAGTTCATCACCATTCAAAATGGGAGGACATGATCCCACCATCAAGTTACCCAAATTCAAGGGAGAGGCATTAGAGGATACTGAAAAACACTTGTTTATCTATGAGAATATTTGGGAAGCAAAGAAGATCACAGATGATGATACACAACTTGCATAGTTAGCTATCATGCTAAGAGACCGCGCACTAGATTAGTACATGCACTCAGCTGTAAATAGTCCACTGGGAACAACAAGGAGGATTATAGATGTCAATAAGCTACTGATAAATGAATTTCAGAAGCCTAGTTCACAAAATTAGTACATGAATGCGATGATTGAGACAGAAACTAGGTGAGTTTGCTTGGGAGATTGATCATAGGTTCAAATGATTGAAGGGTAAATTGAAGTATGTCATGAAGGATATGTAGCATAGACATCTCTTTGTGAATTCAATTTTACCACATCTAAAATACCCTTTGAGGCAAAAAAATATTCAAACACAGGCAGAGGCTCTACATGCATCCCTACAACTCAAAGAAAACTAGTATCAGAAGATAGATCCAACAACTGAATAGTTGAAGGAGGATCTAAAGAACCTCACATTTCAACTAAACCATAATAGGGGGAAAGATAAAAGAGAAGTTGTTTGGTGTACCACATGCAGGATGGAAGGAAACCACAAGAATGAGTGCCCAAGTTTCACGTAGTACATGGAAACAGGGCTACCAAACCCTTTTCCAATAGGAGGACTATTGGTCCTAAGGTCTGCACCTGACTGCTAAAGGGCAAAGCCAGACCACTTATCATTTTAGAATGATTGCTTCTTTTAACTCTTTTGTTGGTTGGTTAGAGGGTTATTCTATCAAGACAAAGGAAAGGTTGGGTTGGCAGAACAATATGGATGAGGGCTCTCCTTGGTTGATGGCACACTAATGACAAATAAGTGAAATAATATAAAACAGAGGGAAACAACAAACTACTTAATGAATAATTTGCTGCAAGAAGTTCAATACTTAAAATATCATTTCAAGACATCAAACATGTATCAAAACACAATAACTCCCACATTTTGCAAAAAATAAATCTTCACCAAAGAATTAGTTGTTTGATAGGTTGCATATCAGTAAAAATAAGTCGTACAACAGCTGAAAGAAAATGAAATTTACGTTGCACAAATAAAAAACTGTATTCAAGATAAGAATGAAAACACATGAAGAGTTGGACGAAACACTGTCATCAAGATTATGTTCACCAAGTAGAGAGCTTTAATCCATGCATAAAAGGGGCCCAACCAATCTGTTGTATTTCTATTCTTTCCTAAAAAAATCCAACCTTTACGATATCCAAAAACTAACTATTTAAAAGAGTTGCAGAGGCTCTCGTCCTTAGGGGGGCGAGTCCTAAATTTAGGGAACTGTTTGTAAATAAAATAATTAACTTTACTAAGACACTGGAATTAATCAGCAAGAGTGGTTCTTATCACACACATAATCCCACTCTTGCATCTAATCTAGGAAAATAATGGACTTAATCAAATAAAACTATTACCGTCTCTGCGACATAACTGATGCATGTGATGGAGGAAATGAGTGGTCGAAAATAGGCCTCAGAGTGACAGAGCATGTATTTGTGTTGAACGACGACATGTATGTGAGATGTTGGAGGCCACTAGAGATAACCAATTGCATGAGTAGAGTTTTTTGAAGTGCTTTTGAGACTAATCTGCGTAGACCTGTGACTTAGACTTAACTCTCTGTCTATGCTTTAACTTTCGAAAGCCAAGTGCACTCTGTATTGACCTCACCATATTCCATCTATACTTGTGAAATAGATTCACTGGAATGGTTGTCAGTCCATTGGGCACGAGGGGAGACGTGGAGGCAAGAATCCAATCGGGAGATGGGATGAATGGACGCGAGGGTAGATGACGTGTGAAGACATACGTCAAAGTGAGAGGTGTGAATACGATGGAGGTATCGAGAGTATGGAGTTGGTGATGTGTAGTGAAGGATACAGGTGGCACATAGGGAGAGGAGGAGTAGACAGGTTGGGAAGTGAGTGGAGAACAGGTGGTGAAAGACAAGAGGGGGCGGTATTGCAAAACAACTCGAGAGGAACTCGGAGGGGGGGCGGGGGCGGGTAGGTGGTAAGTGGATTAGAGCAGGGATGATTTTAAGGATTGAAATTTATTTTAAAATGTAGGAACCTTGGAGAATATTACTAATCCTTCATATGCCAACTATAAATGTTTGGCGATATTTTTGTAAAAATATTCAAATTTCTAAGGATTTTATATATTTTTTATAAAATTTTGGCAATTTTTAAGGTAAAATAATTTTATCCTATAGAATTTGGGCGAATCATTTTTAAAATAGCGAATCTCATTTTTGGAAAAACCATGGAAAATTAGCCCATGAGATAAATTTAGCCCCTAAATTCATCCATGGATTAGAGAGGGGGGGGTCCAAGTTCTTGAGGAGCCACCACGTTAGGTAGGCCCCGCAATGGGAAAACCACTTTCTCAGACCCCCCCCCAATGTTAAAGGTAGAATGGTTGGGGGGGTCTGAGCTGCGATAAGGATCATTGATCTAGAGAGGTGGGCCACCGTCGATGGAGATCAACGTGGGGGTTAACGGAGGACAAGTTTCGGGTGGTGAGAGGAGATAGAGTAGTGAGTGGGATGAGGAGAGATGACATGGAGGTGACATGGAGGTGACGCGGTGATATTTACCTACTGAAAGGATTAATTATTCTCGTCGACCTGGGATCAATTGTCCAGATTCACTTTGAACTTTTGGGATTCATATGTTTTGAATGTGAGACATGAAAAATATTCCGGAGGAAAATGTCCAAAGTGAATGATTTTTCGCCATGTGTCATGATGAATGAACGGTCCATATTTTCTTCGGAAGTCCGGGCTTCAGGAGTTTCAAATGTGAAGCATGAAAAACCTCTCGGAGGAAAATCTCCAAAGTGAATGATCTGCTGCCACGTTGTCGTGACTGACGAATGGTCCAGATTCTCTTTGGAATTCCGCTCTTCGGGAGTTTCAAATGTGAAGCATGAAAAACCTCTCGGAGGAAAATCTCTGAAGTGAATGATTTGTTTCCACGTGTCGTGACCGATGAACGGTCCAAATTTTCTTTGGAAGTCCAAGCTTCGGGAGTTTCAAATGTTAGACTTGGAAATATCATGGAGGAAGATCACCGAAGTGATGTGGTGGCCTAACGTCATATGACGTCACAGCTACTGATGTGTCCTGGAAATAAAGGTGACACGTGTCACATGGAAATGGGCGAATGACACAACCAAATGACCTGGGATGAATTCCACGTGTCATGACACATGAGTGTGCCATGTGTCTCAACTACTGGTTGTTACGTACTTCGGGACTTCGACTCTTTGGGTCTTTGACATTCGGATCTTCGAATCTTTCGAATTTGAAACATGAAAATATCCAAAGTGGATGATCTGTTGCCGTGTGTCGTGATTGAAGAACAATCCAATTTCACTTTGGAAATCCGAGCTTTAGAAGTTCAGGAGTTTATGAGTGTTATGTTCGGAAAACTCTTGAAGGAAAATTTTCGAAGCGAAGTGTCAGGTTCTCAGGACTTTGACTCTTCGGCTCTTTGGAGGCTTCAGCTCTTCGACAACTCAGTACTTTGAACTTGATATTAAAACCTGTGCGATTCTGGAACCAGAATGGATGAGAGGCGTTGATCAATTTGACCTGATGAATTTATGCCATCGAAAATTAACCTGTTTGTTCCCACAGTTTGAGCCTGAAATTTGTTGCTCTGGATTGCTGCGTCATGTGTACGGGCATTTCCTGTGCATAGAAAAAGGCTTGGTAGACCTAGGTTACAACATTGGCTCCAAATGGGGATATCTCATCCCTGTGAAGTGCTAATAACTATAGATTAGTTCCTTGAGATTAGATAACTGATCTTACCTTTCATCACTTACCCTCATTTCTGTCTGTCATCCATTTGTATATATTATTGTCCTTCAACCATGCATTTTATTGAATTAAAATCTAAAACTGCACCCTAGTGCCTTATTGGGTTATGGAGTCATTATTCACACAACTAACTAATCAAAAGCAATAATAAAAGGAGCATATATGGTACAAGATAGGCCTCCCTCCCATTCTAAAAAAAAATAGTGTTTCAGGAAGTGCCCATTTACTGGGCCTCCAAAGATCTCTGTATTGTCCAGATTGTGCAGGATGAATGTGTTGTTGTTCATAAATTCAACCACCTTAAAAGGGACAAACCAGAATTTACCATGCTTGGAATTGTCATCCCTTCTGGCATCCCACCTCAAAACCAGGTCACCTTATTGAAAAATCTCCTTCTTGGTTTTCTTATCAAAGGGTGATTTGATCTTGCTCTGGTATGCTTCTGTCCTCTGATCTAGTGCTTCTCTTCTTTGCTAAAATTCTATAATCTGAAAGATCCTCCATTGGATTTCATTGGGTTCCTCAATGTCCTCCTACAAGAATTTTAGGACTGGTATACCAAGCTGAGTAGGAAAAATGACATCTATGCCATAAACAAGATGGAATGGTGAGGTTCCTAGAAAATTCTTAGTGCTGATCTTGTCAGCCCATAAGGCATATTTGAGTTTAGAGTCCCAGGATTTCTTGCTTTCAGTCAATTTTTTTTAATGATCCTGATAAGAGTCTTGTTTGATGATTCCAGGCCATTTCCCTGAGGGTAATAGGGTGTGGAATGTGTCAAGGAAATGTTGTGACTACCACAGAAGTAAATCATGGCTTTGGACATGAATTCTTGGGAATTGTCTGTTACCAGCTTCCTGGGGCAACCAAATCTGGAAAAAATATTAGATTCCATGAAATTCATGATTACCTTGTTAGTGGCATTCCTGGTGGGCACAACCTCAATCCATTTGGTGAAGTAGTCTGTGGCAGTGAGGATCCACTTGTGTTGTCCACTAGAGGGTGGATTTATTTCTCCTATGAAGTCTAACCCCCATTGTTGAAATGGACTACTGGCATTTATAGGTTTCAGGGGTAGTGATAGTAAATTATGCTTCCCTGCAAACATCTGGCATTCATTGCATGATCTAATAGTGGAAAAGACATCAGAGAAAAGGGTGGGCCAGTAATATCCTTCCCTTAGGATCTTGAGCGTTGTGGCCTTCCAGTGCTAGTGCCCTCCACACACTCCTTTGTGCATTTCTGATGTGACTTGTTTAGCTTCATTTTCATCAAGGCATTTTAATAGAATGTTAGTAGGATCCCTCCAATACAAGATCTGGTTTGAAATGTAGAATATGACGGCTTTTAACTTGAGAGACATGGCCTTTGTCTTCTTCACATATGGTGGACATTCAAAATGTTGTAGAAAATATATGATGTTTTTATACCAAGATGAAGAGGAATATTTTTCAAATACATGTAAGTTGTCTTGTCGAGGTTGTATGATGGGTGCATCTGATTGGGTGAAGGTTTGATGCAATTCCAACGATTTGCAGTTTGATTCTAATAGAAATTTGGCCAGTCTTTTCCCCTTGATCAACTTGGTGGGATTTATGTGCAAGTCATACTCCAACAGTTCGAAAATCCATCTTCCACTTTTCCGCTCATTGTCTGGCTGGACCAGAATCTCTTTGACACTGTTTCTAGGAACAAAGTCCATTATGCTATACTGTAGCACATAAAACCTGAAGGCCTTGAGTGATTTGACTAGTGCATAAGCCTGTTTCTCTAATATATCATACTTAAGCTCAATATCTCGGAGGGCTCTGCTGAAAAAGACTGTGGGATGCTCATGCCCTTCTTCGTTTTTCTACAATAGTACGACAACAATTGTTTCATATGAGGAAAAGGAAAATATGAATAAATATTTGGTATAGTTAGGGCTGGTCAATACAGGTGCTTCAAATAAATCTTGATTGATTGTTTGGAAAGATGATTTCTCCTCCAAAGACCATTTTATCACAACACCTTTCTTCAACATGTTAGTAATAGGCTTCAGAATTTCAATAAAATTTAGCACAAAGCTTCTGAGGAAGTTTATCTTACCAATAAAAGACTAGACAGCCTTTTTATTTCTAGGAATATTGATTTGTTGAATGGCACAAACCCTCTTTGGATCAATTTTTATGCCTTTGGCTGATATGATGTGGCCCAAGAGCTTCCCTTATGGAAAAGTGAGACTTCCTAGTATTGAGAGATATCCCATACCTCCTGCATTTCTTGAAAACCTTCTCCAAATGATGCAAATGTTCCTCATCGGACTTGGGAAAAATGGTATTGTCATCTAGGTATATGACCATAAATTTGTCTTTCTCCCCCACAAAATCTATGTCCATGGCCCTCTGAAAAGTGGCCATGGCGTTCATGAGCCCAAAGGGCATCTTGTCATACATGAATGTTCCCCATGGGGTGGTGAATGTTGTCCTTTCTTTATCTTCCTCACAAACTGCTATCTGTTTATAACCGGAATATCCATCCGACAAGGAAATTTTGTGTGCACCTACCACCCTCTGTAAAATATGATCCATCTTGGGGAGGGGGTAATTTTCCTTTAAAGAACACTTGTTTAGATTTTTGAAATCAACACATAAGCGTATCTCCCCACTCTTCTTCCTTACAGGTACTAATTTGGCCATAGAGTTTGACTACCTTAATGGAACAATAATCTTGGCATCCAACATCCTTTTTTAGCTCCTTGTCAATTATGGACATTTACATGGGATTAAATTGTCTAATCTTCTGTCTGAATGGTCTGGAGCCAGTTTTTAGAGAGATCTTGTGCTGGATGATGTCAATATCAAATGTCTTCAAATATTCATAGGACCATGAAAAAGTATCAACGAACTTTTTAATGAGAATGGCATACCTGTCTTTTTGTTTTGCATCCAATTCTTTGGACAACTTGATGATCTTGGGATTATCAGTGGTCCCAATATCGCACTCTGTCACCTCCTCTTCTTGATTCTTCATGGAAGTTCCTTTGTAAACATCATTGCTGTCGAACAATATTTCCAATGGTACTAGTCCTCTAGGAATGTGATTGGTTTTCAGCTCCACAAAATCATGACTAGCCACTGTCTTCAGTAGATGAGAAGATTGTTGATCTTCTAATTTCTCATTTTCATCTTCTTGAATTTCATGATCAATTGAGATATTGGAGAATTCATCAATGGCATGAAGAAATATCTGCAACTCTAAATCATCACTAAATACTTGCTAGTGCTTTATGTTGTCTGGTATGGTTGTTCTATGACTAATTTTCACCTGATATTTAATATTTGGTCCAATGGGAGGCCTGAACGTGATGGAAGCTAAGGCCAGAGAATCAACTTTCTGATTTTGTTCTTTGGGAATGAAAGAAAGGTTAAATGCTAGAAATAAATTATAGATCAGGTCCAATACCTTGTTCCTGTACTTCTTGAGCCTTTGTTTCTTAACTTGATATATATTCCTCACTTGATTGATGACCAACTAAGAATCACCAAAAACTGCTAAACAATTAATGGCCATGTCTTTGGCAGCCCTCAATCCCAATACCAGATCTTCATATTCAACTATATTGTTAGTAGTCTCAAACTCTAGCTTATAAGAGAGGGTTATAACTTCTTCTAAAGGAGAAATGAGGAGAATACCTGCACCAAATCTGTATTTCAATGAAGAACCATCGAAATACATCTTCCACACCTTGTTTTGTTGACCAATCGTTGGCTTATCTCTGCATTGGTTGACTGATATTCCAGGTTCATCATCATCTAAATGAAAAATAGATGAACCAATCTCATCCTCAACAACATAAATGGGGTGATTTCTTGGGTTCTGATGATCACTGACTATGTAGGCTAACCATACCTCTCTATATAGCCTCCTGTTCTCACCACCAAACATAGGAATGGTGGCATATGTGAGGTCCATTTGCAATTATCCTCCAACCTTCTTAGCCCAAGTTATGGATAATAGCATGCCAAACTTTGGGGGGATGTTGGCCACCACAATGTCCATCACTACACTCTTCATGGGTAATTGTGCTAGAGAAACCACCATATCATTTATCAATCCCAGACATTTTACTTTCTTGGAATCAAAGGAGTACAGGTCTTGGTAAGGCTTGGTAATATCCAAACCTAGTTCTTCCATAACAACTTTGGTCATGACATTGTGAGAGGCTCCTGAGTCCATAAGACAATTGTGCAGGATCTTATCATGGAAATTCAAGGATATATAGAAAGGAGGAGAATCATCATAGCCATCCTCATTGTGTGGACCCACAATAATGGATGGGTTTTCATCTTGTAGAGTAATGACATCAGAAGATACACTAGAAGGAGTTGGTTGCCTAACTTTCATGATGGATTTATTGAAAGGTTCATTTTTTAACAATTCTGTCGAAGGGAAAGGAATATTGATTTTGCTCATCTCATGTTCCTGGATGAATGAGGTTGGTGGCTTATCAACTTCCTTTGTCTCAGGGGAAAGAGGTTTTGATCGTGGAGATGACTGAGCTTTAGATGGCATACCTTTATTTGGATTTGGCGTGGGAGGGGCTTCTGCTTGTTTTCCTTGATTAGAGGTGGTGGCCTTGGAAGTCTGTTTCTCATCCTCAAATCATACTTCTTCTTGGGTTGACCTTGAATAAATCCTTCTTCCCCTATCTAATCATCAAATGGATTTGACAATTGTGCTACCTCATATTCTTGTTGTGTTAAGTGACTGGTATAATAATCTGTCTCATTGAAAATCACATTAGTATCATCCACAACATCATTGTTTTCATCTATCTCCTCAATTTGATTTTTTTGGAAAGGTGGCACTACCCTTTGATCATTAAAATTTCTCCTTTCTCTCTACATTACTTGATGAGCATCTTTAGGCCTTCTAAATTGGTTCTGATTTCTGTTACCAGCCCCTTGAAAGGTTCTGTTTGGCAGTTTGGATTCCCATTTTAGCTTAGCTATATCAGAAGTAAGATCCTTCAAAGTCTTAGTCATATATTCAAGTTTGGGTTCATATGTGGTTAGTTTAGAGGAGGTAGGGGCGTCCTCTCTCTGTTTTTTCTTCTCTTTTTTAGATCTGGTCTTTAATCTGTCGGATGCCAAAATATTATATTCAACTTCGATGGTTTCTTCCTTGATGGACAACAACGTCATTGATCTTATCTCTCTCAGGAGGAGGGAGAATTTTGCATCAAATGCATTAGCATAAGTGATCTTGGCAGAGGATTCAATTGGTTTGATTTCATCCGGGATTCTACCATACATTTTATTGAATCTCTTGGTGAAGTCTAAAATAGATTCACCATTTTTTCTCTTTAGAGCCCCAAATTCAGTGATGTAATAGAGATAATCTCTCCTATCTCCCCATTTTTTTATGAAAGCTTCATATAATGCCTCAATATGTACAATGGAGGCTAGAGGAAGACTTCTGAACCATTTTCTGACCTCCCCATCCAAACTCTGTACAAACAACCTCATCCACACATTTGAATAATCAATGTTAAAGTTGTCTACAAAACTATAAAAGGACACCAGATGTTCTTCAATAGTTATTTCACCTTTCCCATTATATCTTGGTAGATATTTCATGTAATCTGTGGTTGGGAGTGCATGTAAAACTACAAGTAGCACTAAGGGTGCATATCTGGCAGCAATTATGACATCCATCCTATTACCGGCCATGGATTGAACAATAGGAATCTGCAAATTTATGGGATATACAGGAGGGGATGCAGGACTGGAGACTGAAGTGGAATCATGAGTAGGAGATATCTGAGCCCCTTTGGAAATATGATTCTCAGGGCTAGCAAATTCAAGCTGCTCGTGATGATGGTTTGAAGTATTCTCTTGGTGTGAAGCTTTTCCCTTGAGGGGGGAAGTGTACCTCTGATCTATAGTGGATTTCCTTAGTTTCCTTTCTAGTTCAAAGCCTATTGTATTATTCTCAGGGTTAGAATCAACCTTCTTGGCTTTGCTATTTTCAGATTTGGATCTGTTGAATCCTTTTTTGGGTGCCAATATTTCTTCTTTGGATTTTACTCAATGAAGTTGCCAGGTGAAAGATGATAGTCTGTTGGTGTCTGATCTTTGTTAACCATCAAAAGTCAAAGATGATCAATTGTCATTCTCCCAGGGAAATATATTTCATTACTCTATTCCCCAGCAACGATGCTAGAAGATGTTGGTCCTAAGGCCTGCACCTGATTGGTAAAGGGAAAATCTAGACCACCTATCAGTTTAGAATGATTTATTATTTTAACTATTTTGTTGGTTGGTTAGAGGGTTAATCTATCAAGATAAAGGCAAGGTTGGGTTGGCAGAATGATATGGATAAGGGCCCTCCTTGGCTGATGGCACACTAATGAAAGACTAGTGAAATAATATAAAATAGAGGGAAACAACAAACTACTCAATGGATAATCTGTTGCAAGAAGTTCAATACTTAAAATATCATTTGAAGACATCAAACATGTATCAAAACAAAATAACTCCCACAGGTTTCATAAAACAAATCTTCACCAAAGCATTAGCTGTTTGACAGGTTGCATATCAGTAAAAATAAGTCGTACAATAGCTTTGTATGTTTCACAAATCAGAAATTGTATTCAAGATAAGAATGGAAACACATGAAGAGTTGAACATAACATTGTTATCAAGAGTATGTTCACCAACTAGAGATATTTAATCCATGCATAAAATGGGTACAACCAATTTGTTGTATTGCTATTCTTTCCTCAAAAAATCCAACCTTTACAATATCCAAAAACTAACTATTTAAAAGAGTTGCAGAGGCTCTCATCCTTAGGGGACTGAGTCGTAAATTTAGGGAACTGTTCGTAAATCAAATAATTAAATTTACTAAGATACTGGAATTAATCAACAAGAGTGGTTCTTATCACACACAGAAGACCACTCTTGCATCTAATCTAGGAAAACACTGGACTTAATCGAATAAAGATACTACTGTCTCTATGACAGAACAGATGCATGTCCTAGAGGAACTGAGTGGCCGAAAATAGGCCTCGAAGTGATAGAGAAGAGCTCTGTTTTGAATGAAGATATGTCTGTGAGTTGTTGGAGGCCACTGGAGATAACCAACTGCATGAGTAGAGTTTGTTGAAGTGTTTCTAATATTAATCTGCGTAGACCTATGACTGAGACTTAACTCTCTCTCTATGCTTGAGATTTTGGGAGCCAAGCGCACTCTGTATTTCCCCGTCAGCTACCATATGTACCTTTGAGATAGCTTCGATGGAATTGTTGTCAACCCATCGGGCACAAGGGGAGACGTGGAGGAGAGCATCCAATCAGGAGACAAGATGAATGGATGCGAGGGTAGATGACGTGTGAAGACAGATGTCAAAGTGAGAGGAGGTGTGAATACGATGGAGGTATCGAGAGTATGGAGTTGGGGATGTGTAGTGAAGGATAAAGGTGGAACATAGGGAGAGGAGGAGTAGACAGGTTGGGAATTGGGTGGAGAATAAGTGGTGAAAGGCGACAGGGAGTAGTATTGAAAAACAACCCGAGAGGAACTCTAAGGGGGGGGGTAGGTNAGGTAGTAAGTGGATTAGAGAGGGGGGGGTCTAGTTTCTTGAGGATCTGCCATGTTAGGTAGGGCCCGCGATGGGAAAACCACTTGCTCAAAACCTCTCCCCCCCAACCGTTAAAGGTAGAATGGTCAAGGGGGTCCGAGCTACGATAAGGAACGTTGATCTGGAGAGGTGGGCCACCGCCAATGTAGATCAACTTGGGGGTTAATGAAGGACAAGTGTTGGGTGATGAGAGGATATAGATTGGTGAGTGGGATGAGGGGAGGTGACGTGGAGGTGACATGATGATCTTTACCTACTGCAAGGATCGACGATTCTCTTCGACCTGGGATCAATGGTATAGATTCACTTCGAACTTTCGGGCTTTAGATGTTTTGAATGTGAGACATGAAAAATATGCCGAAGGAAAATATTTGAAGTGAATGATCTGTTGCCACATGTCATGATGAATGAACGGTCCATATTTTCTTCGAAATTCCGAGCTTCAGGAGTTTCAAATGTGAAGCATGAAAACCCTCCCAGAGGAAAATCTCTGAAGTCAATGATCTTCTTCCACGTGTCGTGACCGATGAACGGTCCAAATTATCTTCAGAAGTCTAGGATTCAGGAGTTTCAAATGTGAAGCATGAAAAACATCCCAGAGGAAAATCTTCGAAGTGAATGATATTCTACCGCGTGTCGTGACCGACAAACAATCCGGATTTTCTTCAAAATTTCAAGCTTCAGGAGTTTCAAATGTTAGACTTGGGAATCTCCTAGAGGAAAATCGCTGAAGTGACGTGGTGGCCTAACGTCATATGACGTCACAATTACTGATGTGTCCTAGAAAGAAAGGTGAAATGTGTCACATGGAAATGGGAAAATGACACAACCAAATAACCTGGATGAATGCCACGTGTCATGACTCATGAGTGTGCCACGTGTCTCGATTTGTGGTTGTTATGTTCTTTGGGACTTCGATTCTCTGGGTATTCGGCATTTGAATCTTCGGGACTTTCGAATGTGAAACATGAAAATATCTTGGAGGAAAATCCCCAAAGGGAATGATCTGTTTCCGTGTGTCGTGACTGAAGAACGGTCCAAATTCACTTCAAAAATATGGGCTTCAGGAGTTCGGGAGTTTATGAGTGTTATGCTCGGAAAACTCCCAAAGGAAAATCATTGAAGCGACGTGTTAGGTTCTCGGGACTTTGGCTCTTCGGCTCTTTGGAGGCTTCAAGTCTTCGACAACTCAGTACTTCAAAATTGATATTAAAACCTGTGTGATTCTGGAACCTGAATGGATGAGAGCCATTGATATATTTGACCTGATGGATTTCCACCGTCGAAAATTAGCCTGTTTTTTCCCACAGTCTGAGCCCAAAATTTGCTACTCTAGATTGTTGCATCATGTGCACGGGCATTTCTTGTGCATAGAAAAAGGCTTGGTATACCTAGGTTACAGCATTGGATCCAACTGGGGATAGCTTGTCCCTGTGAGGTGCTAATAAATTTAGATCAGTGCCTTGAGATTATATAACTTTTCTTACCTTTCATCACTTACCCTCGTTTCTGTCTGTTAGCCCTGCATATCTGTTACTGTCCTTCAACCATGCATTTTATTGAATTAAAATATGAACTGCACCCCAATGCCTTATTGGGCTATGGAGTATTTATTCACACAACTAACTAATCAAAAGCAATAATAAAAGGATCATGTATGGTACAAGAGAAGCCTCCCCCCCATTCTCAAACAAAATAGTGTTTCAGTAAGCGCCCATTTACTGGTCCTCCAAAGATCTTTGTATCATCCAGATTGTGCATGATGAATGTGTTGTTGTTCAAAACTTCAACCACCTTAAAAGGGACAAACCATAGGTTTTCGAATTTACCATGCTTGGAATTGTCATCCCTTCTGGCATCCCACCTCAAAACCATGTCACCTTCTTGAAAAATCCCCTTCTTGGTTTTCTTATCAAAGGCTAATTTGATCTTTCTCTGGTATGCTTCTATCCTCTGATATAATGCTTCTCTTCTTCGTTGAACTTCCATAATCTTAAATATCCTCTGTTGGATTTCATTGGGTTCCTCAATGTCCTCCTGTAAGAATTTCAGGACTGGTATACCAAGATGAGTAGGAAAAATGACATCTATGCCTTAAAAAAGATGGAATGGTGAGGTTCCCAGAGACTTCTTAGTGTTGATTCTGTCATCCCATAAGGCATATTTGAGTTTAGATTCCCGGGATTTATTGCTTTAAGTCAACAAATTTTTAATGATCCTGATGAGAGTCTTGTTTGATGATTTTGCCAGACCATTTCCCTGAGGGTAATAGGGTGTGGAATGTGTCAATGAAATGTTGTGACTGCCACATAAGTCAATCATGGCTTTGGACTTGAATGCTTGGGCATTGTCTATTACCAACTTACTGGGGCAACCAAATATGGCAAAAATATTAGTTTCCAGGAAATTCATGATTACCTTGTCAGTGGAATTCCTGGTGGGCACAACCTCAATCCATTTGGTGAAGTAGTCGGTGGCAGTGAGGATACACTTGTGTTGTCCACTAGAGGGTGGATTTATTTCTCCTATGAAATCTAACCCCCATTGTTGAAATGGACTACTGGCATTGATAGGTTTCAGGGGTAGTGATAGTAACTTCTTCTTCCTTGCAAACATCTAACATTCATTGCATGTTGTAACAATGGCAAAGAAATCAGAGAAAAGGGTGGGCCAGTAATATCCTGCCCTCAAGATCTTGAGCGTTGTGGCCTTCCAGTGCTGGTGCCCTCCACACACTCCTTTGTGCATTTTTTTTGTGACTTGTTTAGCTTCATTTTAATCAAGGCATTTTAACAAAATGCCAGCAGGATCCCTCCAATACAAGCTTTGGTTTGAAATGCAGAATTTGACGGCTTTCAACTTGAGAGACCTGGCCTTTGTCTTCTTCACATTTGGTGGACATTCAAAATGTTGTAGAAAATAGATGTTGTTTTTATACCAAGGTAGAGAGGAATATTTTTCAAATACCTGTAAGTTGTCTTATCTAGGTTGTATGATGGGTGCATCTGATTGGGTGAAGTTTTGATACAATTACAATGCTTTGTAGTTTGATTCTGATAGCGATTTGGCTAGTCCTTACCCCTTGATCAGCTTGGTGGGATTTATGTGCAAGTCATACTCCAACAATTTGACAATCCATCTTCCTCTTTCCCCCTCACTGTCTGGTTGGAACAGAATCTCTTTGACAGTGTTGCTAGGAACAAAGGTCGTTATGCTAGACTGTAGCACATAAACCCTAAAGGCCTTGAGTTCTTTTACCAATACATAAACTCATTTCTCTAATACATCATACTTGAGCTCAACATATCGGAGGGCTCTGTTGAAAAAGTCTATGGGTTGCTCACACCCTTCTTCATTTTTCTGCAGTAGTACAACAACAAATTTTTCATCTAAGTGAAATGAAAAGATGAAGAAATATTTGGTATAGTCAGGGTTGGCCAGTACAGGTGCTTCAACTAAATCTTACTTGATTGTTTGGAAAGATGATTTCTCCTCCAAAGACCATTTTATCACAACATATTTCTTCAACATGTTAGTAATAGGATTCAGAGTTTCAGCAAAATCCGGCACAAAGTGTTTGAGGAAGTTTATCTTACCAATAAAATACTAGACAACCTTTTTATTTCTGGGAATCTTGATTTGTTGAATGGCACACACCCTCTTCGGATCAATTTTTATGCTTTCGGATGATATGATGTGGCCTGGGAGCTTCCCTTATGGCATGGAAAAGTGAGACTTACTAGGATTGAGAGATATCCCATACCTCCTGCATTTCTTGAAAACCTGCTCCAAATGTTGCAAATGTTCCTCATCGGACTTGGAAAAAATGGTAATGTCATCTAGGTATATGACCATAAATTTGTCTTTCTCCCCCACAAAATCTATGTCCATGGCTCTCTGAAAACTGGCCCCTACGTTCACGAGCCCAAAGGGCATCTTGTCATACATGAATGTTCCCCATGGGGTGGCGAATGTTTTCTTTTCTTTATCTTGCTCACAAACTGATATCTGTTTATAACTAGAGTATCCATCCAATAAGGAAATTTTGTGTGCACCTACCACCCTCTGTAAAATATGATCCATATTTGGGAGGGGGTAATTGTCCTTCAAAGAACACTTGTTTAGATTTTTGAAATCAACACATAAGCATATCTCCCCACTCTTCTTCCTTACAGGTACTAAGTTGGCCACCCAGTTTGAATACCTTAATGGTACAATAATCTTGGCATCCAACATCCTTTTTAGCTCCTTCTCAATTATGGACATTAACATGGGATTAAATTGTCTAATATTCCATCTGAATGACTTGGATCCAGGTTTTAGAGGGATCTTGTGCTAGATGATGTTAGCATCAAATGTCTTCAAATATTCATAGGACCATGCAAAAGTATCAAAAAACTTTTTAATGAGACCGAAATACATGTCTTTCTTTTGTTCTGTAGCCAATGATTTGGACAACTTGATGATCTTGGGATTCTCAGTGGTCTCAATATTGCACTCTGTCGCCTCCTCTTCTTGATTCTTCATGACAGTTCCTTTGTAAACATCATTGTTGTCGAACAATCTTTCCAATGGTACTAGTCCTCTAGGAATGTGATTGGTTTTTTGCTCCATAATATCATGACCAACCACTGTCTTCAACAAATGACAAGTTTGTTGATCTTCTAATTTCTCATTTTCATCTTCTTGACTTTCGTGATGAATTGAGATATTGGAGAATTCATCAATGGTGTGAAGAAATATCTGCAACTCTAAATCATCACTAAAGACTTGCCAGTTCTTTATGTTGTTTGGTATGGCTGTTCTATGTCTAATTTCCACCTGATATTTAATATTTGTTCCAATAGGAGGCCTGAACATGCTGGCAGCTAAGGCCAGAGAATCATCTTTCTGATTCTTTTCTCTGGGAATGAAAGAGAGGTTAAATGCTAGAAATAAATTATTGATCAGGTCCCATACCTTGTTCCTGTACTGCTTGAGCCTTTGTTGCTTAGCTTGATAAATATTCCTCACTTGATTGATGCCCAACTCAGAATCACCAAAAACTGCTAAACAATCAATGACCATGTCTTTGGCAGCCCTCAATCCCAATACCAGAGCTTCATATTTAGCTATATTGTTAGTAGTCTCAAACTCTAGCTTATAAGAGAGGGTTATAACTTCTTCTGAAGGAGAAATTAGGATAATACATGCACCAGATCCATATTTCGATGAAGAACCATCTAGATACATCTTCCACACCTTGTTTTGTTGACCAATCATTGGTTGATCTCTGCATTGGTTGATTGATATTTCATGTTCATCATCATCTAAATGAAAAACAAACGAACCAATCCCATCCTCAACAAAATAAATGGGGTGATTTCTTGGGTTCTAATGATCATGTACTATGTAGGCTAACCTTACGTCTCTGTATAGCCTCTTGTGCTCACTACCAAACGGATGAATGGTGGCATATGTGAGGTCCATTTGCAATGATCCTCCAAACTTATTAGCTCAAGTTCTGGATAATAGCATTCCAAACTTTGAGGGGATGTCAGCCACCACAATGTCCATCACTACACTCTTCATGGGTAATTGTGCTAGATAAACCACCATATCCTTTATCAATCCCATGCATTTTACTTTTTTGGAATCAAAGGAGTACAGGTCTTGGTAAGGCTTGGTAATATCTAGACCTAGTTCTTCCATAACAACTTTGGGCATGACATTGTGAGAGGCTCCTGAGTCCATAAGACAGTTGTGCAGGATCTTATCATGGACATTCATAGATATATAGAAAGAAGGAGAAGCATCAGAGCCATCCTCAATGTGTGGACCCACAGTAATGGTTGGGTTTTCATCTTGTAGACTAATGACATCAAAAGATACACTGTAAGGAGTTGGTTGTAGAACTTTCATGATGGATTTATTGAAAGGTTCATTTTTTAACAATTCTATCAAAGGGACATGAATATTGATTTTTCTCAGCTCATGTTCCAGGCTGAAAGAGGTTGGTGGCTTATCAACTTCCTTTGTTTTATGGGCAAGAGGTTTTGATAGTGGATATGACTGAGTTTTAGATGGAATACCTTTATTTGGATTTGTCTTGGGGGGGGGCTTCTGCTTGTTTTTCTTGATCAGAGGTGGTGGCCTTGGAAGCTCCATTTCTCGTCCTCAAATCATACTTCTTCTTGGGTTGACCTTAAATAACTCCCTCTTCCCCTATCTTATCATCAAATGGATTTGACAATTGCGCTACCTCATATTCTTGTTGTGTTAAGTGACTGGTATAATAATATGTCTCATTGAAAAGCACAACAATATCATACACAACATCATTTTCTGCATCTATATCCTCAATCTGATTATTTTGGAAAGGGGGCACTACCCTTTGATAATCATCATTTCTCCTTTCTCTCTGCATTACTTGAGGAACATCATTAGGCCTTCTGAATTGGTTATGATTTATATTACTAGCCCCTTGAAAGGTTCTGTTTGGCTATTTGGATTCCCATGTTAGCTTAGTTATCTCAGAAGTTAGATCCTTCAAAGTCTTAGTCATCTCTTCAATTTTGGGATCAGATGTAGCTGGGTTAGAGGAGGTAGGGGAGTCCTCTCTCTGTTTTTTCTTCTCTTTTTCAGATATGGTCTTTAATCTGTCTAATTCTAAAATATTAGATTCAACTTCGATGGCTACTTCCTTCATGGACAACAACGTGGTTGATCTTCTCTCTCTCAGGAGGAGGGATAATTAAGCATCAAATGCATTAGCATAAGTGATCTTGGTAGAGGCTTCATTTGGTTTGATTTCATCTGGGATTCTACCATACCTTTTATTGAATCTCTTGGTGAAGTGTGAAATAGATTCACCATTTTTTCTCTTTAGAGCCCCAAATTCAGTGATGTAGTAGAGATAATATCTCCTATTTCCCCATTTCTTTATGAAAGCTTCATATAACGCCTCAATATCTTCAATGGAGGATGGAGGAAGACTTCTTAACCATTTTCTGACCTCCCCATCCAAAATCTGTACAAACAACCTCATCCACACATCTGAATAATCAATGTTAAAGTTGTTTGCAAAACTATAAAAGACTACCATATGTTCTTCAACAATTATTTCACCTTCCCCATTATATCTTGGTAGATATTTCTTGTAATATGTGGTTGGGAGTGCATGTAAAACTACAGGTAGCACTAAGGGTGCATATCTGGCAGCAATTATGACATCCATCGTATTAACGGCCATGACTTGAACAATAGGAATCTGCAAATTTATGGGAGATACATGAGTGGATGCAGGACTGGACGTTGAAATGGAATCAAGAGTAGGAGATGTCTGAGCCCCTTTGGAAATATGATTCTCAGGGCTAGAAAATTCAAGTTGCTCATGATTATGGTTTGAAGTATTCTCTTGGTGTGCATATTTTCCCTTAAGGGCAGAAGTGTCCCTCTGCGCTATAGTAGATTTCCTTAGTTTCCTTTCTAGTTCAGATCCTACTATGTTATTCGCAGGGTTAGAATCAACCTTCTTGGCTTTGCTATTTTCAGATTTGGATCTGTTGAATCCCTTTTTGGGAACCAATATTTCTTCCTTGGAGTTTACTCAGTGAAGTCACCAAGTGAAAGATGGAAGTCTATTGGTGTCTGATCTTTGTTCACCATCAAAGGTCAGAGTTGATCAATTGTCTCTCTCCCAGGGAAATATATTTCGTTACTCCATTCCCCAGCAACAGTGCCATAATATGTTGGTCCTAAGGTCTACATTTGACTGCTAAAGGGAAAATCTATGACACCTATCAATTTAGAATGATTGCTTCTTTTAACTCTTTTGTTGGTTGGTCAGAGGGTTATTCTATCAAGACAAAGGCAAGGTTGGGTTGGCAGAACGATATGGATGAGGGCCCTCCTTGGTTGATGGCACACTAATGACAGACCATTGAAATAATATAAAACAGAGGGAAACAACAAACTACTCAATGAATTATTTGTTGCTAGAAGTTCAATACTTAAAATATCATTTCAAGACATCAAACATGTATCAAAACACAATAACTCCCACAGGTTTTAGAAAAAAAATCTTCACCAAAGAATTATCTATTTGAGAGGTTGCATATCAATAAAACTAAGCCATACAATAGCTGAAAGGAAATGAAATGTACGTTGAACAAATCAAAAAATTTATTCAAGATAAGAATGAAAACACATGAAGAGTTGAACGAAACAATGTCATGAAGAGTATGTTCACCAGGTAGAGAGATTTAATCCATGCATAAAACAGGTCCAACCAATCTGTTGTATTTCTATTCTTTCCTAAAAAATCTGACCTTTACAATATGCAAAAACTAACTATTTAAAAGAGTTGCAGATGCTCTCTTCCTTAGGGGACTAATTTGTAAATTTAGGGAACTGTTCATAAATCAAATAATTAACTTTACTAAGACAATGGATTTAATCAACAAGAGTGGTTATTATCAAACACAGAAGACCACTCTTGCATCTAATGTAGGAAAATGATGGACTTAATCAAATAAAACTACTATTGTCTATGTGACATAATTGATGCATGTGATGGAGGAACTGAGTGGCTGAAAATAGGCCTTGGAGTGACAAAGTATAGCTCTATGTTGAACAACCGCATGTCTGTGAGTTGTTGGAGGCCACTGGAGATAACCAACTACATGAGCAGAGTTTGTTGAAGTGTTTCTAAGACTAATCTGCATAGACCTGTGACTCAGACTTAACTCTCTGTCTATGCCTGAGATTTTGCAATCCAAGCGCACTCTGTATTGACCCTGTCAACTACCATCTGTATTTGTGAAATAACTACTATGGAATGGTTGTCGACCCATCAATCATGAGGGGAGACATGGAGGCGAGCATCCAATCAGGAGACAGGATGAATGGATGCGAGGGTATATGACGTGTGAAGATAGATGTCAAAGTGAGAGGAGGTGTGAATACGATGGAGGTATCGAGAGTATGTATTTGGTGATGTGTAGTGAAGAATACAGGTGGAATGTAGGGAGAGGAGGAGTAGACAGGTTGGGAAGTGAGTGGAGAACAGGTAGTGAAAGGCGAGAGGGGGCGGTATTGAAAAACAACCCGGGAGGAACTCGGAGGGGAGGGTAGGCGGTCAGCAGATTAGAGAGGTGAGGGCCCAATTTATTGAGGATCTGACACGTTAGGTAGGACATGTGA
>ML831030.1:54430-68942 GCA_009831015.1 Picea engelmannii | reverse complement strand
ACCGCTGATGGAGATTAGCATGGGGGTTAACAGAGGACAAGTGTTAGGTGGTGAGAGGAGATAGAGTAGTGAGTGGGATGAGGGGAGGTGACGTGGAGGTGACACGGTGATATTTACCTACTGCAAGGATCGACGGTTCTAGTCGACCTGGGATCAATGGTTCAGATTCACTTCGGACTTTCAGGATTTAGATGTTTTGAATGTGAGACATGAAAAATCTTCTAGAGGAAAATCTCCGAAGTGAATGATTTGTCACCACTTGTCATGATGAATGAATGGTCCATATTTTCTTCATAACTTCGGGCTTCGGGAGTTTCAAATGTGAAGCATGAAAAATCTCCCAGAGGAAAATCTTTGAAGTGAATGATCTGTTGCCGCGTGTTGTGACTGACGAATGGTCCAGATTCTCTTTGGAAGTCCGAGCTTCGGGAGTTTCAAATTTGAAGCATGAAAACCCTCTTGGAGGAAAATCTCCGAAGTGAATGATCTGTTGCCGCGTGTCATGACTGATGAAGGGTCTAGATTTTCTTCGGAAGTCTGGGCTTTGGGAGTTTCAAATGTTAGACTTGGAAATCTCCCAGAGGAAAATTGTCGAAGTGACATGGTGGCATAACGCCGTATGAAGTCACAGTTGTTGATGTGTCCTGGAAAGAAAGGTGACACGTGTCACATGGAAATGGGAGAATGACACAACCAAATGACCTGGTATGAATGCCACATGTCATGAATCATGAGTGTGCCACATGTCTTGACTGTTGGTTGTTACATGATTCGGGACTTCGACTTTCTGGGTCTTCGACATTCGTCTCTTCGGGACTTTCGAATGTGAAACATGAAAATCTCTCAGAGGAAAATCCCCAAAGTGGATGATCTATTACCATGTGCCGTGACTAACAAACGGTCCAAATTCACTTTGGAAATCTAGGCTTCGAGAGTTCGAGAGTTTATGAGTGTTATGCTCGGAAAACTCCTGAAGGAAAATCGCCGAAGTGACATGTCAGGTTCTCGATAATTCGGCTCTTTGTCTCTTCGGAGGCTTTGGGTCTTTGTCAACTCAGTACTTTGAACTTGATATTAAAACCTATGCAATTTTATAACCTGAATGGACATGATCCGTTGATCTATTTGACCTGATGGATTTTCGACGTTGAAAATTAACCTGTCTGTTCCCATAGTCTGAGGCCGAAATTTGTTGCTCTGGATTGCTGTGTCATGTGCACGGGCATTTCTCATGCATATAAAAAGGCTTGGTAGACCTAGGTTACAACAAGGACCATAGTGCGAGATCTGTAAAACACATGGACATGATCCATATCATTGTCTAATGATGCATAAGTATCAAAAAATACCCAAGAGTTCATATTGCAACTTTCGCAAATTAGTAGGTCATGATGAAAAAAATTGTAGGAAAATGGACTTGATGCAGGAGAGAATGTTAGACACCTATAGGGTGTAGGAAGAAATGACGACAGAGAAAGTTTCACCTCAGTTTAACCAGGTATCACCTCCATACAACACTACACATTAGTAGTATAACATTGCGCAACCACAATACAATAACATGCAACCTCATTATAACCCCACATCGTATAATCAGGTGCCTCAGTACAATGCACCGTGAGGAGATCAAGGTGGATATAGAGGTGAAGGACTAGGTAGAGGAGGATTTGGAAGAGGAAGAGGTCCAATAATATGCCTTAACTTCCGATGACCAGGACACTATGCAAGGGAATGTCCACTTCCACCTGTGACATGTATGTACTGTCGTGTGACATACCATGATCCAGAGGAATGCCCAACACTTTTGGGGAAAATTCAAGAAAAGAGGAATAAGAACAATCATAATGTCCACTAGATATCTATAGAAACTAGGGATGATGGAAGAAATATCAACATAGTTATGCAAGAAGTAGCTAAGACATGAGATGATGCAGTATGACACGATCCATCACAACACCAATGGGTGAAGAAGAATACCGAATCACAGAAACAATTTGATGCAGGGAAAGAAAAATAAACATTCAAGGAGGCCAGGCAGGAGTTCCTCACACAAGATGTTGCATCTACATCAACTGCACAACATACTCAGAACGTAGCAATGTACAAGATTCCCTTATCAATGGACCACACCAGTAAAACACAACATGAAGATCAAGTAAGTACCATAAATACCTTTCTGCAATCCTATGTTAAACTATTGAATGATCCATCATCTGTTAAAGTTTTGAAAAATATGTTAGAAATATGTAACACAAATGAAGAGAGGAAGCTACAATAGAAAATAGTCAATCACATCCATACAAGAAGGAGGACAAGTAGATAATTCAGACTAAATGCCAACATTTGATATTTCAATATGGGGGACATCATACTAGATTTAGGCTCTGAGGTAAATGTGCTACCCAAGAAGACATGGAAATGTATGGGAGATCCCAACTTAGGCTATTCACCTGTTCAACCGAAGCTAGAAAACCAACACAGAGTTCTTTCAATTGGAAGTTTAAAAGGTGTGACAGTATATCTGGATGGATTGCACACTAAGGTAGACTTTGAAGTGATAGAAATAGTGGATGGCACAACACCTTATCTAACATTGCTTGGGATGGATTGGGAATTTGATAACCATGACATAATCAACTTGAATACAAGGAAGATGACATTTGAATAAGGAGAATACAATGTTTTTGCACCATTAGACCCATCAGAAGGAGAAAGGTTTGTAGAGAACACTTGCTTAGATATGGAGGAAATCAACCAGTTATATAGAATGACCATGCGCAAAGAAGATTATGTCAACCCAAATGCAAAGGGGTACTCAACTGTAGGAGCATCACATCATTTTCTTTTGATTCATATAAAATGTTGGAAAATTGGTAGCAAATATTACATGAAGTGTCTACAAGAAGGTGCACAAGAATAGACCGCGCTATGAGATGGGTAGCTACAAAGATAAGAGAACCTCCCAGTTTTCATGGGGTGAATGACTTAGAATAATTTCTAACAAGATACAAATATGAAGTGTTAGAGAATCATATTCTCTTAGCCCTAGACATTGCACTCAAGGAAACACCTTCAATATCTTGGGGTGCGCATAAAGAAACAACTAAATACTAGTACCAATGTAAGAGACTACTATGCATTAGATTCATCGCAGAGCAGGGGAGAAATAAGATGCCAAGATATGATGGACAAGGGACACCAACAGACCATTTGGAGATATGTAGAACTCTATGGAGGATGACACCACCATAGGAATGACCTCATCACTTCATCCACACATTTGAAGGAGTTTCAAAAAATTGGTATGTAGACTAGGAACTATGTAGAAGCACTACATAATGGACATCATTACAACATAATTTAATAGTAACATTATCATTTGAACATGAGAAACCCAACATGGAATCAACACTCAAACAGATAAGAAGAGCGATATTTATTGATGAACTAGAGGTTGAACTCATGACAAAGTATAAACAATAGAACAAACAAATAGTCAAGGAACTACTGCCATGCTATCATGTGGAAGAAGAAGCACCAAATGAAGATTACCCACGCAATATTGAGATCACATAAATTGAGGGAGAACGAGAGGTGGAAGGTCCATCTTTGGAATCAAAATTAGTTTCTGCACCTATCAAAGTGAAGAAAGTTAATATTGGGACAACAGATAAACTTAAAATGGCAAGTATTGGAGACTACTGGGATGAACAAACTGTAGAGAGGATAACAGAGTTACTGCGCGAGTACAATGACCTATTCACAACAATGTTTATATAAATGAAAAGCATAGAAGGAGATCTAGGTGAGATGAAGATACCTCTCAAACCTAATGCTCGATCTATCTGAGAGAGACCATATATATTAAATCCAATTTATAAACAGAAAGTGAAAACAAAAATTGACAGAATGTTAGAAGTTGGTATCATAGAACCAATGGAGGAATCTGAATGGATCATCCCCATGGTAGTTCAAGAGAATAAACAAAGGGGGATAAGTATTTGTGTAGATATGAGGAAACTGAATGATGCTTTCCTACATGACCCTTTTCCCACCCCTTTCACAAATGAGGTATTAGAGAATGTGGGAGGCCAGGAGGTCTACTTATTTACAAATGGATTCTCAAGCTACCATCAGATCAAGATAGCCCCAGAAGACAGGTACAAGACCACTTTTGCCACAGAATGGGGATCCTACCAGTACACAATCATGCCTTTTGGGTTGAATAATGCACCAACTATATTTTCAAGGGTAGTAATATATGCTTTCAAGGAGTTCATACATCAATTTTTGGAAGTGTATATGGATGACTGGACTGTATATAGTCTATTAAAATATCATGTGGAAGTATTAAGGCTAATGTTGGAAATATGTAGGAAATGTCAGATATCATTGAATATCAAGAAGTGCATCTTTGGGACACCTTTTAGAATATTGTTGGGACACATAGTGTGCAAACAAGGCTTGTTAGTAGATCCTTCCAAGATTGCAGTGATTGTCAATTTACCACCACCAAAATCAGTACGCAAGTTAAGATCAACATTGGGACATACAGGTTATTACAAAAAAATTATAAAAGGGTATGTGTAGATCATTGCGCCAATGGAGAAACTGTTAAACAAGGATACTAAATTCCAGTGGAATGAGGATTTTCAGCAAGGTTTGGACACTCTAAAAGAAAAAATGGTAACAACACCTATTCTAGTATTCCCATATTTGGAAAAGACATTCCATGTGCATGTAGATGCATCAAATACAACACTTGGATCTATTCTGGTGCAACCAGGAGCAGGGGATTTGGATCATCCTATAGCATTTTCAAGCAAAAAATTGTCTGAATTAGAGCAGAACTACAACACTACAAAAAGAGAAAGCCTAGATATGGTCTATGCAATACATAATTTCATACATTACTTTTTGGGAAAACACTTTAATATGTTCACAAATCATTCAACCCTCAAATACCTAGTCAACAAGCCAATGTTGGGGGGAAGGATCTATAGATGGCTACTATTATTTTAGGAATTTGATTTTGAAGTGATCGTCAAACCAGGGAAGTTGAATGCAAGACCTAATCATCTGTCAAGGGTAATGAATGGAAAAGAGCCTACCAATTTGGAAGACAAATTCCCTGATGCACAGTAATTTTTAGTCCACATAGCGGATGAATATTTTGTTGATATTATTGAATACTTGAGTACAAGGATTACGCCACAAGAGTTTAACACTGTGCAAAAGAAAAATCTGGTAGTCAGAGTTGCAGACTATCAATTGAATGCAGGACACTTATACAAATTGGGCGCATACAACATTTTGAGAAGATGTGTACTAGAACATGAAAGGCCTATAATTTTGGTAGAGGCTCATGAGGGAATAGCCAAAGGAAACTATGCAGGAAAAGATACCGCACAGAAGGTATTGCGCGTAGGACTATGGTGGCCAACAATTCATAGGGATGCTAAGTAATATTTCCAGAGATGTGATGTCTGTCAGAGGGTTGGTAAACCAAATAGAAGGTATGAGATGCCCCTAAGACCACAAGTAACTTTGCAGGTATTTGACAAATGGGAACTAGAATTTGTGAGACCAATTAATCCACCAACAAGAAGGTCAGGAGCAAGATATATCATCACTGCGACAACATACTTAACAAGATGGGAAGAAGCAGTGCCAGT
The DNA here is from genome assembly GCA_009831015.1 of Picea engelmannii. NCBI lineage: Eukaryota > Viridiplantae > Streptophyta > Pinopsida > Pinales > Pinaceae > Picea > Picea engelmannii. Next base: position 63,267 of record ML831030.1, on the reverse strand, counting down.
AAAAGGTTGTAGCATAAAGACAACAACACATTTCTTGTTTGAGAAAGTGATCACTAGATTTGGTTGTCCAAGGATTTTGATGAGTGACCAAGGTACTCACTTTGTAAACAACACTATCAAGGCTATGACTGAGGAGTTTGAAGTATGTCATCAAAAGAGTACACCATACCATCCTTAAGAAAATGGAATAGTAGAAGCCTTCAATAAGATCTTGGAGAATGATCTGAAAAAGATCTGTAATGTCAACAAGGATGATTGGGATTTGAAGATACGAGTAGTACTATGGGAATACAAGAATACATGTAAGAAGTTGACAAGACATACACCATTCATATTGGTGTACGGACATGAAGCAATAGTACCATTAGAATTCCTAATACCCAGTCTGTGTGTAGAAGCAATCGTCAACATGACAGAAAGAGACGCAGTGAAGAAGAGGTTGAATCAACTAATGGATATGGAGGAGGATAATATTCTAGAAGGATTTCATCAAGAAGTACAGAAAGTAAGGGACAAAGCTTGGAATGACAGACATATCAAGAGGAAGAGTTTCAAGGAGGAAGACCTAGTCTTTCTCTATGACAACAAATTTTTTCAACATCCTGGTAAATTCAAAATGCATTGCCTGAGGCCATATGAAGTGAACATTGTCACAGATGGGGGATATATATAGTTAAAATACTTGGAAGGCACAAAACTAAAAGGACTTATCAATGGGAGTCGACTAAAACTATACAGGGAAAATCAACCTCCTAACACTTAAAAGTTACAACGTAGTAAGAAAACATGTATATAGTGTATTATAGTAGGAGTTAAGACAAGGAAAATGAGAAAAATAAACAAAAAGGAGGAAAAGAAGGAAAAATAAATACAAAAATAGAAAAGATAGAAAATACAAAAATACTATAAAATACAATGCGCAACATAAAGTGAACTCAGTGCAACGAAAGGAAAAATGTTTGCGCGCAACATACAAGTGATATACTGCGCACTAAGGAAAGGTTACAACAAAAATATGCCACACACTCGAGACACTGAATGCACTGGAAAAGGGGTTAATGGTCAGAAAAAGCGAAAAAAATGAAAAATGACGGTTATGAAAAAAGGTGCCAACTGGCGACATTTATGAAATTAAATTGAACGTACACATAAAGAATCATTGCATTAATTGCATCTAGGGAAGATTCTCTGAGAACATTCATGACATTTCCTATATAAAGGGGGAACGCAGGGAACATAAGACTTATTTTGAAAATGTGAACTTGCAGTCATAGAGAGCATGTGAAGAAGAAGCGAATTGACGAAGAACACAATGTAGATGGAACTCATTTGGAAAAATATTACCAATACCCACAATGGGACCAACGAAGATGGGAGCGCTAAGATGGGAAGGGAGGAAAACCAGAAGTAGTGTTAGGGTACCATATCAAACCACAAAGGCCGAATAGAAAACTGCACAGGCCGAGGAATTCATCGATGTGGACACAATTCCTTCACCGCAGGAAGAAAACACAAGCATAGAGGAGAAACTCAAGATTATTTCAAAAACCATCGAACACTATAGGAAAGATATTGAGGATTTAAAATAGAAACTGACTCCTACAACTCTTACCAAGGTGAGAGAGAAGATGAAACAAGAATATGAACTCCAAATGGAAACAATATACGAATAAGTCAGCGTAATAGCAAGATTGTTTTACAAAGCGACGTAGTCTAGACAATGTTGGATGAGAATGAGAAGGTCCAACAGTGGGACCAAGAGGAGGAGAGGCTAAGTGTAGCCATGCAATAGCTCAAGAACTGACAGAAAATGATGAGCATCATAGAGCACCTGAAAGGTAACCAGGAAATGAAGAAGATACAAGCCGATTTGAACGCGGTGTAGAGATAGAAACAAGAGAGACAGGAATAAGTACAACCACTCCATGAGAAAGTATCGTAGCTTATTGCACAATTGGAGGAGGAAAAAAAGGAATATGGAGCAAGTACAAACAGAGGGTGCAACACTGATCCAGGAGGAGATCACAACATAATCAGTAGAGGCACTGATAGGAAGAGTCATGCAGGTCCACGCAAGAGGAAGGGAACTTGCCGACAAGTTCCACATCCTAGCAGAGGTTGTTCAAGGAGCGCACAATGCCTAGGTGGCTTGGGACAAGCCACATGTTAGGGTTGGGGGCCTGTTGGGCATAGGCCTATTTTGAGTAAATACTATTTTTGGAGGATAAAACCCAGAATTGGAAAATGACAAAAGGAAGGAAAAGCAGCACGTGCGAGGAAAGCATGCAAGGCGTACATGCAGGAAAAGATAACTACGTTAGGTTTAGTGTTTTTGAAAGAAACAATAATGAATAAGAAGCTGAGGCTTACTATAAATATGTGCATAGGAGGCCTAGGTCAGGGGTTGTCATTTTAGAGAGATGGAAATATTGTTGCTAAGGTTTTTGGTATGATCAGTCAAGGAAATTATTGTAAGATCAAATACCATTTTTGTAAGTTGTTGGGTTGTAGTGAAGAAAAGCAGCTAGACCTTGAGGGTTAGATCACATACTGAGGAGAATGGTGTGATCTAATTATCCTCACAAGGTTGTAGAGTCTGTTTTGTGATTGTATGAATGGATTTGTGGACGTAGCCTAGGAGGGGGTGAACCACGGTAACACATGTGTTATGTGATGTGTTTTTTTCATGATTACTTATTGTAAGTATTTATTCGATGAATGAATAATGTTGTGAGATCTGTTATATGTTAGATTTGTTAGAATGTGTGTATACATGTAATAAATGAATGGATCTTAAGAAACATAGGAAGAACCACCAGATCAAGGCTTAAAAAGATGAATTTCAATCCGAGATCCCCACTCTTTCCTATACTGCAAGAATATGCACATTGCAGTCACCCATAGAAGTATCTCGGGTGAGACTGCGCAGTACACTCTATGTGTTGTGTTGCCTTTTGGTTTACCAGGAGGGCTGATAGTTTTAGATGGATTTGTTGGAAGCTTGTTTAGATCTAAACCTGGGTCAACCCAAGAGTAGGAGAAGAGAGTAGTATCCAATAATGGTTGATCCAGTTCCCGCAATAGGGGATACTACCATGGTTCTAGTCACCAAATCTACCTTTTCTTGAGACCATTCCATCTTTTCCTTTTCCAGCTACAAAATCTTAGCCTTATAATCCAATGCTTCTTTCCAAAAAAATTCTTTTTCTTTCTCTAAATATACTAATTCTATTTTCTGTGGGTGTTATGTAGCAAGCATCTTCAACTTTTTCTTCAAACTATGAATTATTTTATCTTTTTCATTCAATAAAGACTTCACCCTTGAGGGACTTCAGACTCAAGCCTTTTAATTTGAGTTTTCCAAGATTTGTTGGTTTCTTTTTCTTGTCTTAGATGTACTTCTAATTTTGCAGCTAAGGATGCCATCTTTGAATATTTTAAATTTAAACTCAAATAATCAGAATACAACAAATCACTAGTCTGCTTATGGAATTTCACTTTGTCATGGGAACTTATATTGTCATATTTAATTTTAATCTCAGGCACTTTGTATTCCTCTGCAACTGCAATATTAAAAGTTTTATTTTCATTATTCGTCACAACAAACAAGGAAGACTTTTGTTGAGAAACTTTTTCCACTCCAGGAAACAAATCCCTTATTTCACCCAAAGCCACATTTCTCTTTTCAGCATGATATTGTTTTTCTAGGTCTTCTCTGGACTGATAAGTTGTATTAGGTGATTTATCAAAATAATATTTTTGACTGTGAAAGGCTCTTGAGATACCTTCACTTTCAAGCTGTCTTATTTCCTCAATTTCTACAATACTGGTACCACTTTCCACAACATTCAAATTCACTTGATATCTGGGTCCTTCATCTTCCAAATCTACAATCTGATTTGGCTGAATACTTTTCATTTTCTTTTTAGCAGTTTTTTCAACATCAATATCCATAGTCTCTAAAATGCTTCTTTTGTTGTACACACTGGCTTTAGGAATTTTAATCACCAAATTTTGAGGAGCTTGTTGTGTTTGTACTTGATGCAATGATGCTTCGACATCAATACACACTTCCAGATTAGTTATTTTATCCAAGCCTTCAAAATTCTCATGTTCATAAGGTGCATTTTTATTCATCTATCTTCTCTTGGATATAATTTGATGTGGATCATATTTTATTCCTTGTATTTCTGAAAAACCAAAATCTTTGAGTTTTTCCTTAGCCTATGATAAACATGATCCGGACTTAAAAAAAAAAGGACCAATAACAAAGGGGAATTTAATGTTAGAGGCTTTGTTCAATTTGATGAATTTCTCTCTCTTAGAGATGATTCTCTTCCTAATGAATATCAAGAGAAAAAATCCTAGGAGTTAGGAAAATAGGTAACAAGTAAGGAGACTCATGAAAACCATATACCCAGATCATTGTTGAATGCATAAAAATACCCAGTATCCTACTTTGTTTTATGGATTTGGTTGTAGATGAATCTTCATGTCCTCCAAAAACATGGGTAAAATTGTATTAAAAATCAACGAATAGATTCTTGACATGACTTTGTTGATGAATATGAGAAAAGTGATTCTTTTACATTCAACAGATACAAAAGTTTCTTCAGGGATTTGTCCATGGTTACTTGCTAAGAAATATTTTATAGATATGTATAGTATCTGGAATGTCTCAAAGAGTGGAAATTCACTAGCTACTTGTGAATGGTGTCAGCTAGGAATTTATCAAAATTAATTTGGACTGACCGACCAGACTCTGACTTGAAAAAAATCAAAATAAAACCAAACATGACTTCCACAACATATTTATCACTATCTAGACCTAGCACCTAACTCAATAGGGAACATACCCACTGGAATTAAATGACCATCATGTTGATACTCATTGGTAAGGACATACTCTCTGACATTTTTTCAGGTTTAATGTTTTGTTGTAGAAATTGAATTTTGAGCTCTGGATGACACTCTCTTAAACCCTAATCACTTTTTCTTCATTGAATGACACAAAATTAAAGTTAAATGCTTTTGGTATATTGAGTGATTTTCGAACTGACATATTATCTATTCTACATAGGCCTTGAGACCCTTGTTTATTGACAATTACCCTTTCTAAATGGGAATATTTCTTAACGCACCAACCTAAGAATCCAGGAAATGGGAAAGAAATCTCGACAACATACAGGACAATGGAGGCCTAGATTGCTTCTAAAAATGGAATACTCTTTCCCCTTATATTAGCCAAGTTTCCAAAAGACATAGAAATGGGGGAAATAGTGATATCATGATCAAATACATCTACATCTCTGTCAATTAGGGATTCCTCATTACTTTCAGGGTCTTGCTCTGCTACTGACAATACAATGGGATCCACAATGACGAGATAAATACCTAGAATGGAACTGTAGTGGTACGAATTTTGGTCGCAACAGAAAATGGCGGTCATGACAGTGTTCCTACGGTTCTTGAGTTTGAAAATAATAAAAAATAAAAATGTCAAATTGACATTTTATACTTTTCAAATTGCAGAGATGTGGATTAGCGGTTTTGGAACAACCCGCTTGTCATTCCACTATCAATCTGATGCTAACACGTACTCCTAGATAGAAACCATGGTTTGGATTGTGAGACCGCCCTTCACAATTATCTCCCATGCAACTCCAAACTCCACAATGCTTCCTGGCCGTTGATTTTTATGGTTCGTGATCAAAATTATTTCGGGCCCAATCTAATTAATTTCTTCTCCAAATTTAACTATTTTATGCCATTTTTAACCCTTCTGTGAATTTATCATGCCTCAAAACCATTTATCACCTTCACTAATTTTAGACCCCAGGTCATAATTGGTTTTTATTGGTGAGTAACAATATCTATTGCAAATTTAGTGATAAACCCTACAATAATACAGTCTAACTAGAAATCTACTGTGCATGTGAATTTGTTATTAACTTGTTGTAACTGCATGATCTCCACAAGATTCCACTCCAACTGTCTAATTCGATTTGTAGGGTGGTTTTATTTTAACCTCAATAACCACTCTTGCAACAAATGTAGGAAATCACATAAAAATACCTTATGCAAGTCACTAAAGAAGAATTTGTTGATATATTTACGTGGTGTTAGCTTAGGGTTTCTGTTGTCCTTCTGTGAAAAATCAAGTTCCTTGATTTTCAACCACATTTCGATCCCTGCTGTTATTGGATTCCATGGCATGAAAATTCCCTTATATACCTTCATTCTCGATGCATTTCTTCCAAAGATCCTGTCCACTCAATCCTATGCAATTCCAACAGGCAACAAAACCATTTATCGGTTAGATATTTGAATTATTACTTCTTCTTGGGTTTTCCTAGGTTAAGATCCCAACAGGTTTCCAACAAAACCCTCTAAAACTATCGTCCCTTCAGGTAAACTAGAAGGAAACGCTGCACACAGGTTGCACATGGTAGTCTCACCCGAGATAGCTCTATGGGTGACTCCAATACCCGGGTGTTTGTAGTCTAGGAATGAGTGGGGATCTAGGAGTGTATTCTATCTTCCTCCTTGTGCATTAAACTTGTTATTGATTCAAGTATTTCTATGATTCATTCATATTTATCCTTATGCATGCATGCTAATACATCTAGTTAATCATTCATTCATAAGATAATCATTGACAAAAAGTAAACATTCAAGAAACATCACACATAACACAAGTTTTACTATGGTTCACCCCCTCATGGGCCATGTCCACAAAGATTTGGATTCTCTGCTCTTTTATTTAATCTTCTACAAAATTTGGCACTACGCACATTACATATTCAATCAGACAATCATGTTGAGGTTAAGGAACCTCTGTGAGGCGAACTAGATCACACCAGGATCCTTAGGTTGTGACCTAACTCTCAAAATATAGCTTATTCAACTGTTCTACAACCTTATTACAATAGATAGTCTCTCAATACTCATAATAATGGTCATCAAATCACCAAAAACCTTCAACAACGGCCTAAAACCAACAACCTCTAACCTAGACCTCCTAGGTTCTTATTTATACTATTTTATAGGCTTAAAGTCATTACAATACTTATCAAAAACCCTAACCTTATCATGGTTAGGATTTCTTTCCTGCGTGCCATGTTGCTTTTCCTCTTGCATGATGATTTTCCTTCTTTTTATACATGTTGCTTTATTTCCATATGTTGCGCGTGCTCCAAAATTAGGTCTTCCTTTCCAAAATCATGTCTTTATCAAAATAGATCTTTTCTCCAAAAATATGCATGTGCCTAGAATAGCCTTCCTTCTCAAAATAGGTCTGTGCCCAATAACTAGTCTAAATGGTGTGTGCTTTTTCATCCTTTTACATGTTGTTCAATAATCCCATAAGATTGTTGGGTTGAACTAATACCAGTCATCACACTGCACATTACAAACTTTTGTTAGTGCATTTTCTAAAATTTTATTAAAATCCTCAACTGTACCATTGGCTTGAGGGTGATAAGGGGTGATCTTCGAGTGATAGATCATGAACTATTGTGTGAGTTGTTGAATGGTCTCATTCAAAACATGTGACCCCTAGTCACTCATCATCCTTGGATAAATGAAGTGGGTGATGACATTCTAAAAAATGAAGTGCGTTGTTGTTTCTGTTGTACAATGTTTTACTGACATTTCTTCATCCCACCTAGTGAGGTATTCGTTCATGGTAATAATGTAACACGCCCCTATCCAAAACACAAGAGGATCGATGGGCCTGAAAAAATCTATTTCCCATTTTTTGAAGGGATCAAGTGTTTTCACAAGGAATAAAGGAAGTTCATCTCTTTGATAGGGATTTCCAACACATTGACAAACATCACAATGTTTGCAGTAGTTTTTATCATCTGTAAAGAGGGAGGGACACCAAAGCCCTAGGTGCAATAGCCGTATCGATATTTTCGCCTCTATAAATAAGGTCATGTGATTCATACAAGATGGAGTCACTTTCATGTTCTAGAGCACACCGATGCAGAATTCCATCCATGCCAGACTTATACAATTTTCTAGAAATCAACTGATAATTGACACATCAGCTCACCAGTTGATGATTCCACTCTAGATTATATGTATGGGGAGCCTGGACAGTGATGAGAAATTCCATGTTTTCGACCAATTGATCAAGAAAGAATTCAATTTGGAATATATGTGCATCAGGGAGGTCATAATCGAGGCTCGTAATATAATCCCTAGTCTTAATCCACGATAGATGATTTGGTCCAACATCATGTTTTCTAAGCTCAATGACAAATTTGAAGTCAAATTCTTGAAAAAATAGTAACCAACGACAAATATTTTTACCCAACACCGGCTTGTTGACCAAATAATTGAGCTCGGAGTGATCCATGAAGAATTTGAAAGGTGACCCCAACGAGTAATGGATTTTGTTTTTTAAAGCATATACCATGGCCAATCCCTCACACTCAGTTGTTGTATAATTATTTTAAGCATTAGATAGATTGCGGCTAGAAAAATATATTGGGTAATCAATGTTTCCTTCCCTTGGCTGTGCAAGAATGATGTCCAATGCAATAGAAGAAGCATCGACGTAGACATGGAAGAGCTTCGACCAATCAAGAGAAACTAGAATGGGCATAGTAAATAGTTTTGTTTTGAGGGTATCCAAGGCCTACTGGAATTCCGATGTCCACTCATACTTAGTACCCTTGTGCAACCCTTGTGACTACAACTTTGAATGGATTTACTTCTTCTTGGGATGCATTTGTTCAAGGAATTTGTGCAAGAATAAAATTGCCTAAATTTGACAAGTTATGGACAGACTATGTCCAAGAAGAATCAAGATTGATATCCAAGATGCA
>ML831030.1:0-54330 GCA_009831015.1 Picea engelmannii | reverse complement strand
GACCTGGATGACATTGCAACATAATTTCACAGTCACTTTCTCATTCGAGAATGAGAACCCCAACATATATGCCGCTCTTAAAAATATAAGAGGAGTGATATTCATCAAAGAAATTGAAATATAACTTATCACAGAAGAACAACAATAGAACAAACATACAGTCAAGGAACTATTGTCATGTTACCATGTACAAGAGGAAGCACCGGATGAAGACGATCCACACAATATTCAAATTGAAGAAGAAGAAGGTGAAAGATATGTGGAAGGTCCACCCATAGAATCAAAAGTCATTTCCATGCCGATCAGAGTCAATAAATTTAACATTGGGACAATAGAACATCCCAAAATGGCTAGCATTGGAGACTACTGGGATGAACAAATAGTCTGGTGCGACCATTATAGTCTGGTGTGACCATGTATGCTACCTTAATATTTAGTGCATTCTCTCCTTATAACTCCTTGATTTGGATGTCGTAGGGGTCATCGTCATCAATATTGTCAACATCAATCTTCTATCAATGTACTTCTTCTTTCAATTTTGCCATAGACTGATGATATGAACATACCACTCTAGGTGTGGCTTCTTTTAGCTGTCGATGGAAAATAAAATCCTTAATATGATGGAATGCCTCTCCTTGAGCCGGATCCTATGATATGAAGTTGAATGTTAGATGGAATTTGGAATTCATATGGGTCCACTCGATTTCTTTCCTCCTGAGTTCCTCCTAGATATACCGACTTCTATGGACCATGTAAATAGTGTGGACAAACTGATGTACCCATTGGGATCGAGGGATATTTTTAGAGGTCCAACATTGTTCACAAAAATAAATATGTTCTTGAGGATCTTTAGTACCCTTGTATCAGTTGGCTAGTTTGAAATCAATGATTGGATGGAACTGAACCTTTACTAACTCAACTACTTGTGCCCAACTTCAGGAAAAAAGGGGCTAAGTCGAGGGGCTTAAGCGAAGGGAATGATATAATATTATTTCTAAAGACCTAATTATTTTAATATTACATTATCGTAAGTTCCTGAGTGAAGGGAACAAATTACAAGTGGGGGACATGTTAGCTCCTTATGTTCCAAGTGTCAAGTTAGGCACATGCATATACATTATTGGGAATTAGTGTAATTATCATCATGCACACCATCATTCTACCATGAATGAAGAGGAGAGATGTGGAGCTAGAGTGAACCTACAAATCCTTAGTGGTATGAGTTTAAAGAAGCAGGTTGTCATGCCTGTGCAACATTTCTCTCTGGGTGAGAGAATTGCTAGGGAATATGTTTCCCCTACATGCTGGTTTAGTGGGTGTCATGACTCTTTGTGTGTAGTCATGTGTTCCTAGTGTCATATTTCTTTGATACTTCATGTGCATCATGTTTCTAAAGCCCTAGAAGGGAAGTGGGATAGCCAAAATATTGTTGATTAGAGAAGGGGTACACTTCCTGGGGTGGAACATACATGTGGGGAATGAGAGGTTGTGAGGGGGAACTGCTACTAGAGTTGGTACCTTTGGAACTGATCTATTTTTTGTGATATGTGTGACCTTAGTGGGACTTATCAGAGTATCATTTTCCCTATTTGAGTCATAGCCCTAGCTCAGGGGTGACCCACTGCTGAGAGATTATGAGAAGTGAGGTCTATGGTTGGGAGGAACGTCTAAGGTCTGCATGCAATTGGCGCATACAACAAAATATAAGTGTTCTTATTATGTGCATTATTCTATTGAGTAATGTGAGTATTTATTTTATTTCTATTATGGGTTTTCCTATTATAATTGTGTTGTAATTGGGTATACGTGTGGATGGATTAGTGTATAACTTGCTGGTAATGAGAAATGTTACATTGTGGTATTAGAGAGATGGAAATTTTGTGTGGCGTGGACCAAATTGGGTCTAGGGATGCTACCTTGTGGTATTAGATCCACGGGTTCAACACTAAGCCTACATGGGCCAATTAATAGAGAAAAAAATTGAAAATTGCAGAAATTTAATTTTCAGAGGATTTCTACAACATGTTTGTTAATAATAGTCTTCTGAATTTAGGGGAAATTCATGGGAAAATTTGAGATAAATGAGCCCATGAGTTAAATTTTAGAACTTTAACTACTATTAAGGAATTTTTGGACTGGAATTGTGCCAAATTTTAGATTTGCAGAGTGCTGATGGTGAAATTGGGAGAAATTGGGGAAAAACACCAACCTTTGTTGTGAAATTTATGGAAAATTCAACAGGGAAGGGTCAAATTTCGCGTGAAAAGGTCAAATTGACATGCACAGGGATGGAATTGGCCATACAAATCTAATTACATAACTTCAATGGCAACCTGGGGGAAACATTTTCAAATTTGGGCGTTTTTGGAAAAAAATTGAAATTTGGAAAAAAGGAGAAAAAATAAGTATGTTTCTGTACATGACGTCAGTATGATGTGGTGGTGACATGGTGATGAATTCATGGTGATGTGGCATAGGTGACATGGAATTCCATGATGGAATTTCCATAATGGAATGTGCATAGTGGGGTTGGTGGCATGGTGGTAGGTGATGTGGGGTCTGCGTGAGATAGTGGTATGGTGAATACCATAAACCATTATCACATGGCTAGCAAGCGGTTTTAGTTTGCAACACTTGTAACATTCGGAAACATTCATATCGTGCCACATAGCATGAGAAAATCATCATCGTGCCCCAGAGGGATGTTAACTCCCATGCAAGTTGCGCACGCTAAGAAAAAGGTGTGGGATGGATCCCATCCATCCCCTTGACTAATAAAGAGGCACCACATGGAATTTTGATAGACAAAGTGGGACCCTTGTCCCATCCGGTGTTCGAGATACACCATTTGGGTTGGTGGGGTTGTGAAATATGAATATTTTATTAAAATGTAAGGCCCACATAAAGGAAAAAGAGAGAAAGAAGAGAGAGAAGGATGATGAGGTAGGTCTAGGTAGTCCAAGAGGATGGCATGGCATCATCTTAGGGTTCCAGGTGTACCCAAAATTCGATATCAATCGCCAAGTTAGTAGAAAACAATTAATTTTCTCAGAAAATTACAGTTTTTTTAAGGTGATGAAATTGTAGGCCATTTTTTAAGGCCTAAACGACATTTTTAGGAAAACAAAAACCACAACATTAGAATGTATTAAGGTACACTATGCCTTGTTAGCTCAAATGAAATATCTTGGAGAGATATTTCCAATGAGCTAAACCATTTGCAAATCGAAGCTTATATGAGGAAGTTGTGTGCAAAATAGTACAAGGTCAATTTTGAGACCCAATTAACTTCTGAAGAACTTAACTTCTCGCTCATATATCATATTGGGGAATAAGAGTAGTCTAAAAAAATATATTTATCTATAGAATACATCCATAGAGATAATTTAAAATTATGGGTACCTACAAATGCACATGAGGACATAGAAGGCCCCTGTAGCATTCAAGGCCAAAAAGATAAATCATCCTGAAACTTCAACAAGCTGTATCTAGCATCCTGAAGCTCAGATGAAGGTGAAACTTGGCCAAAATTTCCAAAATATGGTTATGAAGGAACCCATTTGATATTCTATCAAGTTTCCAAAGGCGCAAGTGCAAGGATGCATAAACACAACTAAAAATTACACTTGGTTGAAGGATGTGTTGAAGGAGTAAATGGGTAATATTCAAATGACCATGACTTTCTGCTCAAGACTCAAAATTGAACAAGGAAGTAGTCGTTGAAAATATCTTGGAAAGAATAATCCAATTATGCACCCATAATTATGAATTGAATAACATTATTTCCAGGATGTCAGAAAGAGATTTTTTGGTGATCTTAAAAAGGGAAAAGTATGCATATGTTCTAGAGTTTTATATTATGGGTTTTAACTCTCAAACGTGTTTGTATGGATTGTTGATGTTTTGTAGCAGTGGGAGGTATTCCCTCCTGGAAAAAATTTCTTAGAGAGGAAGATTCCAAGAATTCAAAGGAAGACCATTGAACAATTGAAGAATACCCCAGAAGAGAAGTTGGCTCCACAAGAAAATAATAAAGTGAAAATATAATTTCCAGGAAGAGAAGTCATCCCTAGTAAAGTGACTTGAAGACTATAAATAAACGGAGATCCCTTTCCATTTGATACACATTCAAACAACTCTCTCACTCAAGAAAATAAGGCACAAGTCCGAGGCAAGGAAAAATACACAACTACTGCAGTTTATAGGGTTTCTATATTGGGAAGTTCATTGGAAGAGGCTGAGTACTCTAACACTCTCGCTAGGGTTTCTATACATCATATTTTAGGCTTTTTCTCAGTTGTCTACCCTCACTAGGGTTTGATAAAAACAAGAGATAAGTACTTGTTATTAGGGTTTCTTCATTGCTAGTTTTTCTCTTGTGAATATAGGTTGTTCATGGTTGTATTATGTTATCAAAAATATTCTCTCTAAGGAAAGTTGGTTGTGTTTTTCCCCGAGTTTGGGGTTTTCCCAGGATAAATATTTGTGTCTTATTATGCTTGTCTATTTGCTTCTATATCTTGCTTATATTTCTAGTATATGGTTGTTGAATGTTAAAATAAGATTAAAGTACTTTGGTAAATCTATAGCTAATGAAAATTTAAGAAAATCTAACATGGAATCATAGCTTGAGGGTTGAAGCCATATTTGACCTAGCGCAAGCCACCAACAAGATAAAATATTTCCAGTCATTGGGGTTTTTCTAGTCCCAACATTGAGGATAAAATTGTACTAGGAAACTTACCTAACCCTAGCGCATGTCCTAAAACCCTAGTGTTGAATTTTTAAGAAGGTTGAAATTTTGGGATTTTTCAGTCCTAGGGTTTCTACAAGAAAAAATGATTACCGGTATGAGAGTTGAAGATAGGATAGATGGAGCAAACAATTTCAGATCATGGAAGCATAGAATACTTCTTATTCTAGAAGATAATGAGCTCTTGTATCATGTCAAGAAAGTTCTCCCAAAATCGGAAGAGGAAGAGGCCAAGGAAGGACATAAGAAAAATGAGATCAAAGCTAAGACGATCTTGACCAGTTCAATCAAGGACCACTTGATTCCTAATGTATCAGAATTGAAGACACCAAAGGATATGTTTGATTCCTTAACAAGACTATGTGAAAGAAATAATACAATTAGGAAACTAACCCTAAGGAATCAACTCATAAATGTGATGATGAACAAGTCAAATTCAGTTTACACCTACTTCATGAGGATTTCTCAGAGCAAGGATCAACTAGCAGGTATTGTAGATTCATTGGATGATGTAGAGCTTGTGACTACAACTTTGAATGGATTTACTTCTTCTTGGGATGCATTTGTTCAAGGAATTTGTGCAAGAATAAAATTGCCTAAATTTGACAAGTTATGGACAGACTATGTCCAAGAAGAATCAAGATTGATATCCAAGATGCARAAGACCAAKGATGAAGAGAATCAAGCTCTTGATTCTCATGTGAAGAAAAAKAAAGAAAGAAAAAACAACARTCCRAAGAAAAATAGAARACCARTTCCAGATCACAAGAAGGATGGATCTAAGATTAGATGTTTCAACTATAAGAAGTTGGGACACTTTGCTTACCAGTGTTCTCAAGGGAAAGGAAAGACAAAACATCATGCACATGCAACATATATGGAGGAGTATACATCTCAKAAGAAGACAAGGGAAACAAAACATGAATAGTATGTCTTTATCTYAGCTCTCACARGTACCATCATTCAAGGAAGTGATATTTGGCTAGTGGATAGTGGTACTTCCAAGAACATGACCGGGTTCTAAAATTCTCTTACAAATTTGGCAGAAAAGAGTTCATCCCTTCAGGTGGAACTTGGAGATGATTCCCATCATGCAGTAAAAGGAGTAGGAGAATCCTCCTACCAGCTTGATTTAGGTAATTGTATTTCAATAAAGGATGTATTGCTTGTACAAGGTTCAAAGAAGAATCTTCTTTCTATCTCTGCGTTAGAAGATTGAGGATTTAGAGTATCTTTTGTTGATGGACAAGTCCTTCTTTGGTGTAAGGGTTCAATTATATATTCAACTACTGTGATTGGTGTCCAAGAGGGAGGGTTGTAGAAATTAAAGAGACACCCAACACAAGCCCTTGTAAACAATAGTATTATATCTAGTGAGATATGGCACCGAAGACTTGCTCACCTAAACTATAGATCCTTGCAAGTTTTGAGCAAGATGGTTACATGTCTACCAGATATGCAGGTGGATCATGATGGAGTATGCGAAGGATGTGAACTTGGAAATAATTCCAAGGGAATTTTTCCAATAAGTGACAATAGATCCAAGGGGATCTTAGAACATATACATTCATATGTATGCATACAAATGATGATACCATATATAGGAATTTTTTTATATTATGTCACTTTTATTGATGATTTCTCACGTAAAACATGGATCTATTTCTTGAAAGAAAATAATGAAGTTTTCATTAAGTTTCAAGTATTCAAGGCTTTAGTAGAAAATATTTATGGAATCAAGATTAAAGTTTTGAGGTCAGATAATGGAGGTGAATACACCTCAAATGAGTTCAAGGACTTTTGTAGAGAAGCATGAATTAAGAGGGAGCTGGAAAATCCCTACAAACCGAAACATAATGGGGTTGTAAAGAGAAATAATAGATCAATTGTAGAAGCAACTAAAGCAATGATCCATGACCAGAACTTACCCATGCATCTATGGGTAGAAGCATCCAATACATTTGTATATGTCCAGAACATAATTCCTCATAAGATATTGGGGAACAAGACACCAAAAGAAGTATTCATTGGAAAGAAACTAAAAGTCAGCCACTTGAGGATATTTTCCTACCCAATGAACATACGTGTTACCAAGGAAAAGAGAATGAAGATAGATCCTTCAAGAAATAAGGGAACCTTCATTGGATATAGTGATAATTCCAAGGCTTATAGAATATACATCCCCGGACATAGATAGATTGAGATTAGCAGGGATGTCACCTTTTATGAAGAATAAACCTTCAGGAAATATATAGAGTATGACATGGATGAGAACAAAGAGGAGAAAGAGGCTCCAAAGGATGCAATGATGATTGAATCTACTCCATAATAACATATCCCAGAAGATCATAATGAGATACTGGAGTCAACGATACTAGTAGATCCACCCAAAGAGGTCACAATTAATAAGAAGAGACCAACATGGCTCCAAAACACTTTGCAGGAAGCAGAAAAATATGCAAATCCTAGTGGCTCCTTCAGAGAGAGAAAGACCACACAAGTTTTCCAGCTATGTGGTGCTCATGAGTAAGATCATTGACTCGAAACCTTCCACTTATGAGGAAGATGCAAAGAAACCAATGTAGATGGATGCTATGATGGAAGAGTGCCAATCCATCATGAAGAATGATATGTGGGAAGTGGTTCTGAGACCATAAGGGAAGTCAATAGTGACTTCCAAGTGGATATCCAAGATCAAGCATGTTGCAGATGGAATCATAGAGAAGTACAAAGCTATATTTGTGGCTAGAGGATTCTCCCAAAAAGAGGGAGAATATTATGACAAGACATTTGATCCAGTAGCCAGGTACACTTCTATTAGATCTATTATTTCTATTTCTTTTGTTATGGGATGAAAATTACACCAGATGGATGTAAATACTTCTTTCTTGAATGGTGTAATTGAATAAGAAGTGTACATAGAGAAACCACAAGGTTTTGTAATCTATGGGAAGGAGTACAATGTTTGTAAATTAAAGAAATCTTTGTATGGTATTAGGTAGGAACCCATGGAACGGTATGCCAGAAGAGACAATTATTTGATGAGCTTGGGTTTTACCAAGAGCGATGCAGATCCCAACCTTTACTACAAGGTTGAATATGGATTCCCCTTGATATTGGTACTATATGTGGATGACTCATTTCTTATAGGAGATGAGAAGCTCATAGATGGGTGCAAGAGGGAGATCACTTCAGAGTTTGAAATGAAGGATTTGGGGTTGATACACTATTTCTTTAGATTATAGTTGTGGAAAAGACCAGATGGGATCTTCTTTATCCAAGGAAAGTATACAATTCAGATTTGGCAGAGATCTAGGATGATGGACTGCAAGTCCATGACCACACCTATGGTTATGGATATGAATCTCTTGAGTGATTCTTATTTATATTTGGTTGATACCACGATGTATAAACAATTGATTGGATTGTTGATGTACCTAGTTAACACCAAGCCAAATATATGCTTTGTTGTGAACACATTGAGTCAGTACATGGTTGAGCCTAGACATGTATATTTGGTAGAAACAAAGCATGTATTGAGGTACCTGCATCATATGGTTGGAAATGGACTCAGATATGTATCAGATGGTGAAGTAAAGACACAAGGTTATGTAGACTCTGATTAGGCAGGGAGTGTAGTTTATAGGAAAAGAACATCTATTAGAATGTTGCTTCAGTTTGGGATCAGGTATGATCTCATGGTTGAGAAGAAAATAGTCATCAGTGGCACTCAATACAATAGAGGAAGAATATATAACAACCAATGTTGCAAGTCGTGAAGTAGTGTGGCTTCATAAGTTGTTTTCTAGGTTATTTTATCTAGAGTTGGAGCCAACTTTGATATACTATTATAATGAAAGTTGTGTGAAGCTTTAAGAGAATCCAGTATTTCATGACAACTCAAATAATATAGAGATAAACTACCATTTCATATGAGACATGGTGCAAAAAGGAGCAGTGTAACTTCAGTACATATCCACAAATGAGTAGATAGAAAAAATTCTCACTAAGCCTCTGTCTAAAGTGAAGTATGAGTACTTCATAGACAAGCTTGGCATGATGAAAATTTCCACCCTCATCGAGAGGGAGTTGTGATGTTTCTCCTACAGTGGGAAAATACTCTCCCTCTGGCCAGGGGTTTCCCAGATCAATCATGTGAAGTGACTGAGGGAGTAATGAGTATCATGGTACAATTCTTGCCTAAGCCATGTGAAGTGTCTAGGTGTGATTAAGACTTGTAGCATGCTCTTTCCTACGCCATTTGAAGTGACTAGGTGTGATTGGGACCATGGAATAACATTTCCTAATCCATGTGAAGTGGCTAGGTGTGAATGAGGCTATGGTGGTTGTCTTTCCCATACCATGTGAAGTGGATGGGTGTTGTTGGGACTACTAGAAGAGGAGAAACATCATAGATACTTGCAGTGTAGTCTTGAGACTATGGTGGTAGTATTTCACATTCCATGTGAAGTGGATGTGTGTGATTGGGACTAATAAAGGAGAACATCATGGAAGAATAAATCCCTCGCTAAGAGGGAGTGTTGATTTTTTGTGGCAGCGGGACATATTACCTCCCAACCAACTTTTAATAGAAAGGAATATTCCAAGAAGTCAAAGCAAGACCATTAAATAGTTGAAGAATACCCCAGAAGAGAAGTCGACCCCATAGGAAAACAATAAAGTGAAAATAGAATTTCCAGGAAGAGAAGTCAGCTCCAGTAAAGTGGCTTGAAGACTATAAATAAAGGGAGACGCCTTTCCATTTGATACACACTCACATAACTCTCTCACTCAAGAAACAAAGGTGCAAGTCTGAGGTAAGGAAGAAGACACAACTACTGCATTTTATAGGGTTTCTATATTGGGAAGTTCACTGTAAGAGGACAAGTGTTGTAACACTCTTGCTAGGGTTGCTACACATCATATTTCAGTGTTTTTCTTAGTTTTATACCTTCACTAGGGTTTGACAAGAAGAAGAGATAAGTACTTGTTATCGGGGTTTCTTCATTGGTGGTTTTTCTCTTGTGAATAGAAATTGTTCATGGTTGTATTGTGTTATCAAAAATATCCTCTCTAAGGAAAGTTGGCTAGGTTTTTCCCCGAGTTTGGGGTTTTCCCAGGATAAATATTTGTGTATTATTGTTCTTTTCTATCCACTTCTAGATCCTGCTTATATTTTCAGTATATGGTTTTTGAATGTTAAAATACTCTCAAAGTACTTTGGTAAATATATTGCTCCTGAAAATTTAAGAAAATATAACATGCATTCCTCTCATATGTTATGATTACATATATAAAAGAGAAAAAAAAAGTGATGTCTATGTATAGGAGATAGGAAAACTAAGACATTTCTTCAAATGTGCATTGATTGCTTGAGGAAAATACTAGTTGAAGACATCTAGAATTGGAGAACAATATCGAAGAATTCCAATGGAAGTCTGACCCGAAAAATAATTATAGATGACAAATATTCATATCAAATGGGGATGTTGAGTAAGAGAGGAACCATATACAATTCATGATAAAGCATTACCAATGGATATGCATAGAACTACAAACATGTAAGTATGGAGGGATAGTTTTCACAGTAGGTTAAAGGGTTTGAAATTTGGTTAAAGAAGAGTAAAGACACTCAAGGAAATAGTGCCATGTCAAGGATTTCTCACAAGATGATCAAAATACATGAATGAATATTGTTGAGATATGAATATGGGTACATCCATGAATACTTGGGAATACAACAACATCAAATTTATGTGTAAAGGGATTCATGGAAAGAAATCCACTTATGCTAATCAAAGTGATTAGTGGAATCAAGGCACAAGAGTAAAGTATTTACTGGATGAAGTAGTGAAAATACATTCACTCTAAAGGATGCCAATGCACATATAAGGTAGTACATGGTGGATATACCTATCCTAAAAGGGTTGATGTATTAGGATGATAATTATTTTGATAAAGAGAGACTTAGTGTGCAAATGGAGATAAGGTGCATTACCTCCAGGGACCAAGTATGCAATTTTGAAGCTAGACCTCCATTATTCTTGTTAGAGTAGTGCAGTGTAAGAATGGTATAAATGATATTACTTTAGGAATGAATTAATGAAGGTGAATGCATGCTAAATATTGTTGGTATATGAATAAACCAATATATTATGTGCAGATTGATTCTAGAAGGATGCAATCAAACTCTTAGGAGAGGAATTACATAAACGTAAGTGAATTACAGAAGGGGACAAGTCCATGAGTAAATGGGAAAAGTAGGAAAAAGGTACCAATAGGTGGGTGCCAAATTATTTGAGTCTATTGCAGAACTCAAAGAATCATGACAATAATAAAAAGAAGATTGTTGATACGTAGAGAGAATGTTGGGTGCATTCCAAAGGTGTTGAGTGCATTTCCAAAGTAGATTGGGATGACAAGTCAAGGGAATTTAAGCATGGAGAGTGTTGGCATGCACACAAAGAAAGGTTCAAGACCCTGGGTTCAAAGAAAGTATTCCAACAAAACCCTACAGATACTATCCATTTCAACATCACATGTGAGAAGGTGAAGTCTCACCCGAGGTATTTTTATGGGGACTGCAGGAACCAATATTGTGTAGCGGTGAGGGAAAGAAGGGAGGCACACTCTGTCATACCTACAATATCCTTTCGCACACTAGATCCCAGTTAAACTTACCTAATTATTTAATTCTTTATGCATATTAGTCTATATTCTTATTATCTAGTGGTTTAAACATACAATTAAAATACTGCACACGAATCTATCAACACTATCAGTAAAGATAAAATTCCTCCATAGTAAAGGAAAGAAAATAACATCATACAGACATGAATTAACATCATACATTCATCAATAACCATTCAACAACACAATTCAACACAAATTTACCGTGGTTCACCCCCTCCTAGGCTACGTCCAAAAAATATTTTCTTCTTTATTATATTTATGGCATTTTGGTTGCGCTCTATGCTACAATAGAGGTTCAATGTACATTCCTCTTCTTACATTCATGGATTATTTACAAACAAGACATCCTAAAACTACAACTACTACTCATAATTCCTCTCTTCTTCCTCTTTTGTTTCTTCTCTTCCACTCCTATCTTTGCTACTGTTGCTTCTAAACTTTTTTTCTCCGAACTTTGCTTCTCTTTTACATACTTAGGTCCCTTTTATCTTTAGGTTTTCTTGCTATCTCATAGTGAGTTGTATCCCACTCATGCTCGACTGATGAAAACTCATTATGAGCTAGATACAATTCATGCTCAATAGGTTTTCCTAGATTTGTCAGGATCTGGTTCCTTCTTGTTCCCTGTTTTCCTCTCTTTATTCTCTCTTATTTCTTGATCCTCTTGATCTTCATGATCCTACACATTTTCTCTATGTGTCGAATCTTCTCATTGTTCTCTATCCAACTTGACTACCCAACAGCTCCTCAACACTCAACTGTGGTTCATCCCAAGCCACTTAGGCCTATTGTGTTGTGCTCTTCCATGCCTCAATGAATTTCTGGAGGCTCTCCTTATATGTCTGTACTGTTGTTGTGATTTCGGATTCCTTGTTCACAATTTCCTCCATTTCCTGCACTGTCAAGCTAGTTAATTTGGCCTTAGTGTATTGCACTGCTAATGTCGTGCGGGCTTGTGTGGTAGCTATTTATTCTAGTACCCCAAGTTCCTTGTCCACTCGTGGTTGAAATTCATGTGTAATCTTCTATTGTTCTTCTTTTAGTTGTTCCACTCCAAGATGTAGTTTCCTGCTAGCCAACAATGATCTTATCCTTTTGGTTGGTGGGAGGGTATTTGTGCACCCAATGGCTTGAGTCACGTGTTCCTACACAACCTGTATTTTCTTATCCAATGCTTGCAGCTCTAGGGTGTTCATCATCTCTATCCACATGCACATGCCTTCTTATCATATCTTTATACACTCATGTTCTAAGATTTTAATCTTCGAATTGTTGTCTACGTAGTCCATTCCTTTTTTGCTCATTCCTCAGGTGGTGTCCCTAGTGTTGTGTGTGACTCTACCTATAATACCTTCCTTTGAAGTCCTTTAATTACCTTGATAATATTTCCTACTTGTTATTCAACTGTGGTCTCTACCACCATCGGTACTTATGGGATCTCCTTGTATAATTTTTGGATAGTTGCATGAACTTTCTATGCTATTTGTTCATATTCTTCCTTCTCCTTCAAGTATTTGGAAACCTTTGTTTCAACCTCAGCTTTTTCATTTAGGGCTTTCTCATCCTTTTCTTCTGCTTCACTCTTTTCTATGCTATATTTCTCTGCATGTTCTTCTACTTTTCCCTTCGCCTTTTCTACGAGTTCTACTCGTTGTTCTATTGCGCATTTTTCCTATAGCACAGTGTTGTATTGTTTATGCAGTTCATACTTCTCTCCTTCTTCTTTGTCCAACTAGATGGTTGCAGTATCTACCCGATACCGAATTTCCTATGTGATGCCTATGTGAAAGTCATGTAATACTTCCATTGGCATCTAGGAGACGACTATAAGTTTTAAACCTGTGAAGTAAAGCAATGCATATAGATTCTTAAGAAAAACAAAATTTAATCAATGGCTCATTCACATAGTACACAGAGATATATGCTGGAAACCCTCAACCGAGAAAACCTTTCTTATATTCATTATATCTAATTTTACCATTCACTATACAATATATACAATGTTTTTAGGTATTCCGTAGATACCAAAACCCTAATCCCTAAAATCGGGATTATTTTCAATAAACCGCTAAAAATAACAAAAACCACCCAAAAACCTTGACCGGTTTACTTCCATGCATATTAAACCTCTGCAATATCGTCTCAACATATTTTCTCTGATTCAACCAGAGTTTCCTATTTGCACGATCTCTTTTAATATCCATTCCCAGAATGAAGTTAGCAGCACTGAGATCCTTCATGTCAAATTTGGAGGATAGTTGTGATTTCACCTCCTTGATAACATCCATGTTATTTCCTACCAACAACATGTCATCAACATACAACACTACATAAATGAAGTAATTACCAACTTGCTTGGAATATACATAGTGATCATCCCCGCTTCTTACAAATTCCAATCCAAGGATATATGTGTCAAACTTTTGGTACCACATCTTGGGTGATTGCTTCAAACCATATAGTGACTTCTTTAGCTTACAGACCAACTCTTTCTTTCCCTTCACTACAAATCCTTCTGGATGCTTCATGTAGATTTCTTCTTCCAGATCCCCATGTAGGAATGTTGTCTTCACATCCATCTGTTTCACTTCAATATCAAAAGCATCAGCAATAGATAAAATAAATCTAATAGAAGTTAACTTAGCAATAGGAGAAAAAATTTCACCAAAGTCAAATCCCTCAACTTGGGAATAGCCTTTTGCTACTAACCGAGATTTGTATTTCTCCACTTTACCTTGTGCATTAAACTTCTTCTTAAACAACCATTTTCTACCAACATATTTTCTTCCAACTGGAAACTCAACTATATCCCATTCCTCATTCTTATCCAAGGCATCCATTTATTCAACCATGGCCTTCTTCCAGAGTTTACTATCCTCTGATTTCATTGCTTCCCTGACAATTCTGGGATCATCATCAGTAATAGATAAAGAAAAATTGGAACACAAATTAGGTGGACTATACCTTTCTGGTTTCCTTCTATCTCTTATTGATCTCCTCAATACTGGGGTATGAGGTTCTTCTTCTTCTTCTTCTGCTTCTTGTTCTTCAGATGATTCAGATTTTGTATCATCCAACTCAAGATCTATTTTCTCAAGCTCATCTTGTGTTGGTAGGAATTCCTATTTGGACACATATTTTACCTCTCTAAAAGCAACATCTCGACTGTAAACAATTTTTTTGGTTTCTGGGTTCCAAATCTTATAACCTTTCACACTATCTTTATAACCAATAAAGATACAATTTTCAGCCTTTTTATCCAGCTTACTTCCATTTTCCTTTGGAACATGTACATAGGCATCACAACCAAACACTCTAAGATGTTGAAGAGAGGGTTTCTTTCCAGACCATACCTTGTGTGGAGTTTTATCATCCAATGTTGATGAAGGTGATCGATTGACCAGGTAACATGCTATACCCACAACCTCTGCCCAGAATTCTTGTCCTAACCCGACACCACTGAGCATGCTCCTTGATTTTTCCACCAGTTTCCTATTCATCCTTTCTGCAACTCCATTCTATTGAGGAGTGTATGGAGTATTACTTTTCCTTGATATACCACACTTCTTACAGAATTCTTCAAATTCATTTCCGCAGAATTATCCACCTTTATCTGTTCTTAATACCTTTATTTTCTTATTTGCATGATTTTCTACCAGAGCCTTAAACTCTTTAAATTTATCAAATACCTCAGATTTATTTCTAAGAAAATAAATCCACGTGTTCCTTTAAAAATCATCTATGAATGAAACATAATACATATATTTACCTAGGGATGGAACATAAACATGTCCAAACACATCATTGTGTATCAACTCTAAGATCCCCTTTGCTTTTGTAGAACCATATGGGAATTTTACTCGATTCTGTTTACCATATATGCAATGTTCACAGAAATCAAAATCCAGAGTGAAATTAGACATACCTTCAACCATGCCTTTACCATGTAGTGTTCGAAGGCCCTTTTCTCCAATATGCCCCAGTATTTGATGCCACAACATGGCCTTCTTTTCAGGGACGATATTGGTCTTGTCTTCTTTATTTTTCTGCTCAAGGACAACATAACTATTACACCCATTAGTATAAGTGCTTCCCAACGACTTGTACAGAGTTCCACACCAAACTCCCATCATCAACACCATTTCCCCTCGTACCATCTTGCAAGTGTTCTTTTCAAATACAGTATCCACTCCTGCATCATCCATATTGCTTGCAGGTATTAGGCTCCTAGATAGTTTTGGAATGTGCAGAACCCCAGGAAGTGTTCTAATCCTTCCATATTTTAGCAACAACTTAACCCTTCCACGTCCCAAGATTTTTTATGTCGAGTCATATCCTAGGAATACATCGCCACCATCATATTTTTCATATCCAGAGAACCACTCCCTGTGAGGAGTCATATGGTATGACGCACCTGAGTCAATCAACCATACATCATGGTCTGCATGTGTACTTGTAGATGCCAGGTAAACATCACCTCCTTCTTCAGTGGAGGTTTTCGCCTCTGTGGAAGAGGTACTATCAGATCCCTTTGGGTTTTCAACCTTCTTAAACTTGTAATCTTTCTTATAATGCCCTTTTTTACCACACTTCCAACAT
Source organism: Picea engelmannii (assembly GCA_009831015.1). Classification (NCBI taxonomy): domain Eukaryota; kingdom Viridiplantae; phylum Streptophyta; class Pinopsida; order Pinales; family Pinaceae; genus Picea; species Picea engelmannii. The sequence continues at coordinate 38,285 of ML831030.1, read as the reverse complement.
TTCCTCATAGATTTTCCTCAAGACTTAAATCTACCTGTAGATTTAGATCTCCACCCCGAAGGCTTACCAGGGTTCCTGTCTTGGGTACGACCTCTTACAAATAAAGCATTTGTGCTATGACTATCCATGCTTTTCCACCTCATCTCTTCAGATAACAAGGATGAAACTACATCCTCATACTTCAATGCAGATTGAGTGGTACTACCAATTGCTACAACCAGATTATCCCAAGATTCTGGAAAAGAACATAACAAAGTAATACACTTATCTTCTTCTACAATCGTAATATTAACAAAGCTAAGTTGACTTACCAGAGTATTAAAGGCATTTAGATGTTCTGTCACAGAATCTCCATCTTCCATCCTAATATGATACAACTTCTTTCGAAGAAACAACTTGTTTACCAGGGACTTTGATTGATACAAATTCCCCAACTTATCCCATAGTTCCTTGGGTGTAGATTCTCTCAAGACATTCAACAAAACTGAATCTGCGAGGCAGAGTCAAATAGTACTCCTTGTTCTTCTGTTCAACTTCTCCCAATCTTCCTTCGACATACCAGTCAAGCATGATTTTAGGGGCTAAATTTTGCTCATGGGCTAATTTTCCATGGTTTTTCCCAAAAAAAGATTTGCTATTCTAAAATTTATTCGCCCAAATTCTATAGGATAAAATTATTTTAACTTAAAAATCGCCAAAATTTTATACACACTATATAAAATCCTTAGAAATTTGAATATTTTAACAAACATGTCGCCAAACATTTATAGTTGGAATATGAAGGATTAGTAAGATTCACCAAGGTTTCTACATTTAAAAATAAATTTCCATCCTTAAAATCACCCCTAATACCAGTAGCTGGTGTACTAGTAGTTTGTGTACTAGTAGGTTGTGTACCAGTAGCCTGTGTGCTAGTAGACGGTGTACCAGTAGGTTGTGTACTAGGATCCACATCGATCCATTGTTCTTTGTCTACAAGAAGGTCCTCCATCTTGAGCTTCCATAGCTAAACGTTTTTACCATTGAACTTCTCCATCTCGATTCTAGATGAGCTCGCCATTCCTCTTTCTATACTCAAATCTCCATTGAAAAATCTCCCACTAAACCTAGGTTTATCACAGACCCAAGATAAACTTGATCTATCAAGACCGAGACAAACCCTCAACAACAAAGGCGTCCCTCTGAAGCCAAAAATGAGCTCTGATACCACATGTAAGTTTTAAAACTGTGAAGTAAAGCAATGCATATATATTCTTAAGAAAAACATAATTTAATCAATGGCTCATTCACATAGTACACAGAGATATATGCCGGAAACCCTCAACCGGGAAAACCTTTCTTATATTCATTATGTCGAATTTCACCATTCACTATACAATATATACAATGATTTTAGGTATTCTGTAGATATCAAAACCCTAATCCCTAAAACCGGGATTATTTTTAGTAAACCGCTAAAAATAGCAAAAACAGTTGTCATATCTGACGTTCCCACACACACACACATGCAAATAATATAACACATACCCAACAACGACGAGGTCCACATGACTTAATTCTTGCAACTTCTACTATACTTCAGAGTCTGGTAGCTAGACTATCTTAACTGGGAGTTTCAGTACTCTGCGCTCTGATACCCCCGTCCATGCTTCCCTCACTATGCCTTGTTTTCTTTTACCTGCTCCTGGCGCCAGTGCCAATCAGACTGTCTCTAGTAACTATTGTAGCATGGAGAATTGATCATGCCCCTTCGTTTGAAGTGATTCTTATTTCTTTGTCGTCTCATCAAGGAATTATTCTGCAACATCCCTTAGTCTATATCTAATTCAATCCATGTTGTCATATGTTAGGGAAGATACGACTTGAGTATTTTGAGCCTTCTGCTTCTTCTGTGCAGCTGACCATGTGCTATGGTCCAACCATTTCCTTCCTATTTGATCTAATGGTTGTGATGCATACTTCATATCATGTCCTGGATCGGTGCCCTCTGTGCCATTTCCTAGAGGGTTTGTTTCTACATATGTGTGTTGCGCTGATTTAGTGTTGCCCCCTGCGCAGTCGCGTCCCCTTCTGCTGGTATTTTCCAGTCTTGTTCCCAATATTGCATGACTAGTTTTATGTCTTCCTTGGTTATCTCATACTTTGTTTGGACCCATTCCTCCCTTGGATACTTCTTGGATTTTATATACATGTGGTGTCTATCTGCATGAAATTACGCAACTGGGATGTATTCCTCCACCATTTGTGGTGACATGCACGGTGAATTGCGGATGCTTTGTCAAATTCTTTCATCATAAATAAAAAAATCTACATTGGTGTCCATCTACCTCCTCTTGAGTTTTGAGAACCAAAAGTTATGGTATTTTTCTGCTACGCACGGCTTCCCCCTCAGTCCTAAGAAATATGCATCCTCCGTCTCTAACCATGCTGTGAAGGCTATCAATATCAATATCTAGGAGTAGTGAAACTCTATCCCCTTGTCTTGGGATTCCACGCAGTCTAGGAGGAACTGCAGTAAGAAAGGGACCCAACTCGTTGTAGTGCCCTTGACACATTTCTCTACAACCACTATTACCCATGCTAGGACTTGATCTTTCCTCCATTTCCAGAGCAGTTTGCAGGATAGAAGTTGTGTGGCTATTCAAATTGTGAGGTCGCATATTGTTGGCACATCTAACCCACACATTCCTCTCACTGTGTGAATCTTTGTTTGCATATCCTCCATCTATTCTCGTTCTATATTCTTGTCTACAAATAACATTACAGGATCTTTTCCCTGGGTGGGAAGTCTAGTGATCTGTGCTATAAGGTCCATATCAATCAAAATTGGCCTATCCAACCACATGTACCCCACATGTACACAAGATAGGAGTTTGACATAGGCATTGATTTCATTGATGCAGTGTGGGGGATGCCAAAAACATTCAGGAGGCTTGCGGGCTCCAATCCTCTAGCCCAAACCTTGACCAATGGTACAATCTATTGTGTCCATGGATCTAGTTTGAGTTATAGATATTCATGAGGCACAAGTTCAGGGAACTTCACCACTTCAGTGATTTCTTGATTGACATATTTCAGTTGAGGCACCTTCCCCAACATATGTTCATCGATGATGACTACCTTTGGAGTGTCTGGTGTCACCATCCTGTAATATGGATTCCTCTGCAACATGAATAGTGGGGTGTCATCCTTCCTTAGTGGTATGTAATTGTGAGGAAACCTCGAAGGCTCTGATGAGGATGTGCCTGGTTTTTCCTCAATCTTTGATTTTGTTACCAAATGTCTGGTGTGACTCCTTCTCTGTACCGTTGCTGCAGCTCCTACGGCTTTGGGTGGCACCATCTCTGTATTTAAATTGGCTCTGGTAGTTGTTATCGCTTTGTGTTTCACTCTAGATATGTTCTCTTGGTTCTCCTTGTAACTTCTAAGTAATAATGAGCCGTGTTTGGCAAGATTTTCTGATTTTATGCCCTTTTTTCCAGTTGTGCACTAACCTTCTGTTGGACAACTGAGAGGGGGGAGGGGGGTAAATCAGTTGTTACCGTGCTTAAACAATTATGCTTCTTTTAAACTCTTTGCAGAAACAATGAATGATGATCATGATAATGAAGAGAAATAAACAATGGCACATTCAACATCAGTCACATATATGAGAAACACAGAGACAAATGTTTCCTGAGGAAACCCATACATGGTAAAAACCTCTTTTTCTTTATATAATAAGTAATAGTTACATTCTTTACATTATCATACATATGAGCACCAACTCATAATGAGGCTACAACCTCTATTTTGCAAGCTGCAACTTGCCGAGAGCACCAACTCTCTGTTTTCTCTAGCACCCACTAGAAGGAAGCACCAACTCCCTGGTTTCTCTAGCACCAACTAGAAGGAAGCACCAACTCCCTGGTTTCTCTAGCACCATCTAGAAGGAAGCACCAACTCCCTGAGTGTTTCCAGCACCAACTAGACGGAAGCACCAACTTCCAATCATACAGGCACCAACCTGTATAACAGAGAACAAGAGTTCTCCCTTGCACCACCCTGCCACCCTGGTTTCTCTGGCTGCAACCAGATAGAAGCTACAACTCCCTGTGTTCAAGCACCCACTTGAACCTATGAGGACAACAATCCTCCCTAGCACCTCCCTTCCACCCTGAAACATAAATCTTTGCTACTGAAACTTATTACAGTGATATAATGTTCAACAATGGCTTACCAGACTCATCACTGTTCTGTTGCATTTTGTTGCTCTGTCTGCCTCACTGCCTTCCTGCACACATGACTTGCACTGTATGTTCTTCAACCATTTATACTCTCTGCACCATGTCCCTTCAATGCAACCTTCCTCTACTGTGTATTTCTACTCTTGCGCTCTGCCTCCTTGCTCACACTTCAATCCTTCTACACAACGACCACAACAACTCCAACAACCACCTCATCTCTTCTCTGTACCGTGTACTTATAGCTTCTGTGCACCTTGTGCATGCAATGTGCGCAATGCCTCTGCATACTCACACCGCACCGATATCCTCCACCTCTCGAGTGCTCTACCTGATCATCATGGTAACTCTTCAACTTCTCTGGCAGTTTTCCCACGCGTTCAACATCACTGGGTGTTATGCTAAGATTCCTCAGCCTCTCTGGCAGTTGAGACTATTTGTCTTCTCTGGCATAGTCAAGATTATCCTTTCTGTTTTAGTTACAGGCTCCAACCCTCATCCAGCTGTCAATTTCCTCCATGAATCATCTTCATTCCACTGGCAGATTCCTTGTAACTCTTCAGCTCCTTTGGAAATCACACAGAAGTCTCTTCGCATCCTCTGGTAGAAACCATCAATGGTTTCTAGCAGTTACACTGTGAGGATCAATATTATCCCTTTGATCATGCTCATGTTCACCTGCACTGTTGGATTGATTCCATGGGATTTTTCATTCATTTCGGCATTTCGGCATTCGACAATTCGACATTCGTGTGGCCATGCATCTCGACATTCCCAGTCACGATCCCTGAAACGGAGCTTGGTTTCTCTATCTATTTTCTCCATCTCTCGCTGATGTGACCAAGGGATGTGACCACAACCTTATGCATAAGGCGCTTTCGCAATTTCGCATTTCGTGAGTCTGGAGATGAGGCATCTCGACTCTCCAAGTCACGATCCCTGATACCCCGAAATGGTGTGGGATCAACGGTCCTGATCAACACTTGATCTGACAGTTCAAATCATTTCTCGATTTTTCATATTGTGATTTCGACATTTCTGTGGTGAATGTTCTTGTCACTTCCAAATACCAATCCACGAAACTCCGTAAAGAAGTCGTATCAATGGTCCATATCACATCTTGATATGACAGTTGCAATTACGTCGCGATTTCACATATCGCGATATCGGAATTCTTGATGTTAACATTCCTTGACATCTTCAACTCTCGATCCTCGAATTCCTGAAATGGACTTGGATTCAATGGTCCATATTCAATCTTGATTCAACGGCTGCAATTGAATCGCGAATTCGCATATCGTGATTTTGGCATTCTTGTTGCGTTGTTTTCTTGTCTCTCTATGTCACGATTTACAAAACTCCAATATGGAGTTGGCTCAACGGTCCAGATCTGATATTGATTTAACGACTACGATTAAGTTGCGATTTTGCATATCGCAAAATCGGGATTCCTGTTGCATTGTTTCTTTGACATCTCCAACACGCGATCCTCGAAACTCCGACATGGTGTAAGTATGCTGACGTCGCATGTGTTAAATAACTGCCACGTGTCACCTTGATTCATGACTTACATGTGCTTGGCATGTTGAATCAGTCTGACACTTTTCATTACCTGGTTGTGCCACGTGTTCCTAGCTAACGTGGTTTGCTGACGTGAGTCGGATCAACGGTCCAGATGTGATCTTGATTTGACGGCTCAGATTATGTCGCGATTTTGCATATCGTGAAATCAAGATTTCTGTGGATGATATTACTTGTCATCTCCAACTCTCTATCCCCAAAACTCCGACAGGGAGTCGGATCAACGGTCCACATAACCCCCTGAGATGGACGGTCCTCTTGCTTTTGGGATTTTGTGAGTCCTCTACTCCTTGCACTTTAAAGATCGTGCAGGTTCTCCTCGATCCAACGATGGTTGGACCCTGCTCTCAGATCTAATGCTTGAGATATATCCTCCTCTTTAGCGCGCTCTTCTTGTCTATATTTAGATCTAATGGCCCTCATTCTGTCGAGAATTTTGGATGGGATCCAACGATCAGAAATGCTACACAAACTTTACGAGACTTCATCATGCCTGATCAATAGTTTAGATCAATCCTCGATTTGATGACTGAGGATTGTTGCATTGCTGGTCTTCCTGAATATCACTGCACTACTGATCATCGTTGTTGTACTCAAGCCATCATCGTTGTTGTACTTGCCATCAATGACAAGCATACACTGCGTGTAAAACATACCAAACATCCTCTACACTATCTCTTCTGATCTTATCGAGGTTGCTCTGTAGCGTCTTCCCAAAATAATTCTGGTGCCCGTCTGTTACATTCTTCCTGTACTCATGCCATCTTCATTGCTGTACTTTCCATCAATAACAAGCATATGCTACATGTTAAACATTTCCAACACCTTCGCGCCTTTCCACTTTTCTCGTCCTCCATTAGTGTGACAGGTGCTAGCGTTATGGAATTTTATTTCCAATACATTAGTAGATTTTTTCCATGTACTGTCACTCAGTCATGCATCTCGATGGAATTTTTATTTTACTCCCTATCTTTATGGTAGCTTTATGACTGGGACTTATAGCGACTGTATGCATTGTGATAAATGTTGATTTATGGTTTATGCTTATCCATCTGTAACTATCATTTTTGTATTTTTCATACTTGAAAACTATCACGTCGCATGACAGGGTGTAATTACTACTTCATACGTGACCATTTTTGCGTCGGGTTTCCTTGGTTGGTGCAATTTCCCCTACTTACGCAGTTTCCATTGTCAGTATGTATGCACACAGTCTCCTTTTTTTTTTAACTTCTTGTGTGATTCTTCATGTTGTGTAGCTTGTCGACCCTCTTGATAGAGTTTTAGCTGACTGTCATTCACTCTGCCTTTTAGTGCTACTCCTTTAAGTGTTTCCAACTATGCAACACCTGCCTCTATCACCCCTTTGATCACATACGGTCCTAACCAATGCATGCAAAACTTCCCTGGGTGTTGCATAAACTTGGTATCATATAGTAGTACCAAGTTTCCTACTTGGAATTTTTTCGACTTAATGTGTCTGTCATGCCATGATTTTTCCCTTGATTTCTACACTTGTTGATGGAACCCTATGGAAACTTTATCCTCCTCAAGTTTTACCAGTTGTGAGAGGCGTTCCTGTATTGTGCCTGAATCCAACAGATCTATGATAGGTGTGACACGCAGTATTGGTCCAATAAATTCCATCGTCATTACTACCTATTGTCCGTATACCAACCTGAAAGGTGTTTGTCTTGTTAAATTCTTGTTGGTTGCCCTATATTCCCATAATACTTCATGGATTCTTAGGTCCCAGACATCTCTTCTCACATTGAAAACTTTTGTTATTGCATTCTCTAGGACTTTGTTGAATGCTTCCAGTATGCCATTAGCATGTGGGTGGTACATCGTGATCTTTTGATGATGGATTTGGAATTATTCAGTCAAGGATGCTATGGTTTTATTGATAAAGTGTGTTCCTTGATCACTCATAAATGTTCTAGGACATCCAAATCGAGTTACTATGTTTTCGAAAAAAAGTGCATGATAGTTTTTGCACTACAATCTGTGACTGGTGTGGCTTCGACCCATCGAGTTAGATATTATTTTGTTGTAATGATGTACCTTACCCCTCATCTTCTCACTAGTGGGATAATTAGTCTAATGAAGTCTATAGCCCACTTATCAAAATCATGTAATGTAACCTATGGGTTCAATGGAATCTCATCCCTTCTAGAGGGTTTCCCGACCCTTTGATAAACATCGCATGTTTGACAATATTCATTTGCATCCTTGTAGAGTTTAGGCCACCATAACCCTACACGTAATACCTTTTGCGCAATGGATTTCCCTGCATAATGTCCTCCTGTTATCCCATCGTGCGCTTCTGCCAATATAGTTGGTCTTTCATATTCGATTGCGTAGCGCCGTAGTTATTCTTTTGTGCCCAGTTTGTATAAGCTTCTTGTAATTAGTTGGTAGTCCAAAACCTTTACTACCAACTTCTTTTTATCTGCAACCATCATGTCTGAGGGGGACATTCCAATACTAAGGAACTGTACAATATCTGTAAAATAATTGTCTACCATCTTAAGGAGAATAATTGTGTTTCTGACAGGATATCATCTAAGTTTCTTGCCTCTTCTCCCTCTAGAATGTGTGACACGTGGTCTGGTCCTACATTATGTTTACCTGGTTTTACTACTACATCGAATTCATACTCCTAGAACAATAGGAGCCATTTGCAAATCATCCCCCCCCCCAGCACTGGCTTGTTGACCAGATATCTCAGCGCAAAATGATCTGTGTACATCTTAAGGTGTGAACCTAGTAAATAGTGTCTGAACTTCTGTAGCACGTAGACCATAGCCAATCCATCATGTTATATCGTGGTATATTTTTTCTCTGCTATTGATAGTTTCCTACTTGCAAAAGTGATTGGATGATCTATCTCTCTATCACCTGGTTGTGACAAGATCAATTCCAATTCTATTGATGATGCATCCACGTGCACATGAAAGTCCTTGTTCCAATCCAGAAAAATCAATATCGATGCAGTTATTAACTTTTGTTTCAGTGTGTCGAGTCCTTTCTAGAAATCATCATTGGCACTTTGTGTCTTTTTTCAACAATATTTCCATTGGGTTTGTAATCTGCGTGTACCCTTTGATAAATTTCCTGTAATATCCGGCATGACCCAATGTCGCGCATAGAGGTTTGATGGATGTGGGTGGTTGTAAGTCTAGAATAACTGCAATCTTTGTGGGATCAACTATCAAGCCTTGTTTTCATACGACATGTCCCAATAATATTCCAAACGATGCACAAAAAACACACTTATTTAGGTTTAAGGGTATTTGATGTTGTCTACACTTATCCAACATTAGTCTTAGTAATTTGACATGATCTCATAACAGGCTAAAGATAGTCCAATCATCCAAGTAGACTTCGAGAAACTTTTGAATGGAGTCCTTAAACACTGCAACAACTACTCTGGAAAACACCGCAGGGGTGTTATTTAACCCAAATGACATTACTGTGTATTGAAAAATTCCCCATTCCATCGTGAATGTAGTCTTATGTCTATCCTCCTATGCAATTATGATATGATGGTATCTTGAAAAACCATTTGTGAATGAATAAGCCTCTTGGCCATCGATGTTTTCCAGTAATTCGTTTGTAAATGGTGTTGGGAATGGATCATGCAAGCATGAATCATTCTATTTACTCAAGTCGGCACAGATTCTTATACCCCTTGTTTTCTTGTCTTGAACTACTAATAGACTTATCCATTCTGATTCCTCAACCGGTTCAATAAATTCTACTTTCAACATGCGATCTATTTCCTCTTTGAATTTTTCTTTATATCTTGTGTTGAGTCTATAGGATCTTTGTTTTACTAGTTTGGCACCAGGTTTTAGTGGGATTATCATCTCCCCTAGCTCGCATGCTATTCCTTTCATATCTGAGAATGTTGTGGGAAATAAGTCTTGATATTTGTGCAGTAGATAGACTATATTTTCTACGATTTACTCATCCCAGTAGTCCCTTATCTATGCAAACTTAGGATCTTCCTTTGTTCCAGTATTAACTTTGTGTGTCTTGAATGGATGTGCATATGTTGTATATTCTAGCTCTGGGCCCTCTATTTTCCATTCACCCTCGATTTCCTGTACTTGGATGTTATGAGGATCGTCATCGTCCTGATCTAATTGCGTCAAATTGTAACATTCCAATAACTTATGAACCATCATGGAGGCACTGTGTGCACTTAATATGGATATTACTTCCATTGCTTCTTCTTCAACAAATATTTTCTATTTAATTTCCTGTAGCACTGCACTTATTGGGGCCAACTCACTCTGAAAGGAAAATTTTACCTAGAATAGTTGAGTTATGTACTCCCATTCAACTGTATCTTTGCGCATATCCAGATCTAAGTACTATTTATTTGGAATGGTATCAAGGGTATGTATAAACCTGTGTGTCCATTCTTTCCTTGGGATCAATTTCCATGTTTTTTCACAATGTGCAACATGGTCTATTGGGTTTCCATCACCAATATATTTCTACGTCATGTCTCCTTATTCAATATTAAATATTATTTGTATTAGTCTCCTACATTGTTGCCAATATTCCATGGCACCTTTGTGTGTCTCCCACGATCTTCCAGGGGTGGATTTCAATACAATGTCCAGTGCTACTAGCCTTTGTTGCTCTAGTACCTATGCCTCAAATTTTTTTATGAATTTTTTTACATATGTCAAGCCTTCATACTTAGGCAGGTTACACAATTATATTCCAATCCAACGTAATGACTTGGTCATGCACGCACATCATCGTGTTGAGACTTCATGAATCCTCTGTTGCCAGTTTTCCATACCTGCTTCTGAGTCTAATGTACTTGAACTGATGCTTCTCCAAATCATTGTGTCGTCTACAGTGGGGTTAACATAATCTTTGATCCTTGCAGTCACGTTGTATAGGTGATCGATTTCATCGCCCCCCACTCATTCTATGTACCTCCTTCCGTGTTTTGGGTCTAAGGGTGTAGTTACTTTCAGGTCTTTGACTTGAAATATCATCTCGCGCATTTTCAAGTTGATAATGGTTTGGTTATCAAAGGCCCATTCTAGTCCCATTAATGCTAGATATATTTGGTTGTCGTCCCCAATCTTGATAACTTCGAAATTTGTGATGTTTCACACTCCATCTATACTCACAGGTATTCCTGTTAAGCTCCCAATAGGTACTATTTTGTAGTAATTTTATAGTTTCAATTGGATGGGTGGCCACGCTAAATTTAGTTTCCCAATCATCTCCCATGTATTCTTAGGCATCACATTCACATCGGACCCTAAGTCCAATATCACATTGTCTATGTCGTATTCTCCAATTTGTGTGTTGAACCTAAATTCTCTGTTGGTTCTTTTCTTGCACAATAGTTGGTTCACTACTTTTTTTTTCCAGTAGGGACTATCTTTCCTTGAGTTCGATGATCTATCATAGAGCATAACGTATGCAATGCATTTTCATATTTGACCAATGCTAGGAAACTTTGCAAAAAAATTCCTAAAGTGATTAACTTCTCCAGTGATCCTTTGGTCATGACATGGTCCTCAGTGGGATGCATATACCCTATAGATGGCATAGTTTATGTGGAAATTGTCCAGTATTGTCGCAAGAGTTCTTTCCTTTCTTGTTTACAGGTTTCCTTCTCTTCTTGTGGGTCAAATGTTCATGTAGGTTCTTATGATTTCTTTACCCACTGCTCAACCGGTTTCCTTTCGTTGGTCGCATCCATCTTCGTTTTGGTTCCTCCATGCATAACGCCTGCTATTTTGGGTCCTTCGTCCCGTATTTCAATGGATACATTTTGAATATTCAGGTTCTAGTTCTGATTAACTATGGCTCTCCATTTTTCCAGTAGTTGTGGGTAGTCTTCTATTGCATGTTCTAATGCCCGACAATAAGTACATGTTGTGGCTATGGGGAAAATCCCCCTAAAGTGGGTCTAAGGCTTAGGTAGAGAGATAACTCCCTTAAAACAATGAGTTATCTCTAATATACCAAAAAATGATCTAGACTAAGTGAGAAGAGAGGGGGAAGAGAAGGTTAAGAAGAGCAAATTGAATCCTTTCGGTTGATGTAGACCTCTTCCACTTGCTATTTCCTATTAGATAATATATCTCCACCCAAATATAACCTGTAACAGACCAAGAACACAATGCAACAACATGTACAATCTCTAGTAATCACTTAAAATCCTAAATATATATGAAAATGTTCAAATTAGATAATAACATGTACACATAAATTTTTGGGACAAAGATAATCTCCTTTATTCTTTGACAAGATGAAAGGTTACAACCTTTTCTTTCCGACACCACTCCATGAATCAAGCCTGGGCTCCTCTGTCATGACTCTAAGTTCACCAATCCCACATAAAATTCTCACAACCAACATGCCAACATGGGAAGAAGGAAGGGTTTCATAGGGAGAATGAATGGAAGGGAAAGCTGAGGATAAAACTTAGAGCAAGATCAAAAAATTGGGCAATGAGAGGGAAAGGATTTTGGAAAAGTTTTCTTATCTTCTTGTTCATATGTCTAAATGGCCCCCCTAGACCCATTTTTATATGAGAAAAATATTATTATTCAGTTTGGTGAAGGGCTATAGGAGGTAAAATGGTTAGGAAACCCTTCATAGCCCGTAAACTCTGTCGAAATAAGTGCAATTTTATATTTTTTGTATTTTTTAGAAGTAAACTCGAGCTAACTAGCATGCATCATGTGTATGTATATGGGAATATTAGCATGAAACACATGTATATATGCAGGATGATAGTGTAGAAGAATGCGTACATTATCCAAAAAGTTGTTTTTTGAAGGAAACCTTAGCAGTATGATTGGAAAATGATGCGAATGTATGGGCCAATGTCTTGGATGCATAGATGTAGAATTTTTGGACTATAACAGTTGTGCATGGATTTTGGAATTTTTGTGCTAAGTGTCCTGGTTGGTTACAATTATAGCATACTATGGGGCCTCTTCCTCCTCACCCAAATTTTTTCAACCTCAACCCCTACCGAAGCATCCTCAATTTCCTTGATTAAATCCTCTTGGAGTATTATATTTCCCTCCTCCTTCTATCACAATATTCTCCTCCTAAATCCTGTACATGTCTGTCATGCACTCCCTCATTAGAAAAAATGCATGACAATCTTTATCTTCATGTCCCACTAATTTGAAAAAGATACAGAATAAGCTTATTGGGGTATGTTAATATTTACGTAATAGATGGAACTCATGGGGGTTATGTCTCCACTTCTTGCATATCTCACAGTATCCTCATCTTGTTAGTAGGTTTGGCGCCCCGACTGCTAAGTACTACGTAAAGGCTGGACATTCATCTTTGTGGTGACCTTCAGTCCTATATTTGGTGCACCATACATGTTCCCGTTTCTCTTTCCCCTTTGTGATTTATGCCAACTGAATTGTTAATACAACTAGTTGGTTTTGTATTGCGCCATTCCATTGTTTTCTATGACTAGAGAGGCTTCCAATTTCATAGCAATTTCCAATGCCTCAGACTGCAATGTAACCTTTTGTTGTATTAAAGGACTACAAACGTGAGGTAACAAGTTTTCAATGAACCACTCTCTATTAATTTTTTTATTGGGTATTTGAAATTTTAACATCCCCATCACATCTATGAACCTCTGATCGAACTCCCAGACTGACTCAGTTTGTACTTGTTGATCTCCTTGAGCTCAGTAATGTACTGCGAATGAGACTTTGGTTTCTTAAATTATTTTAATAGTTCATGTGTAATCTCTAATAATTTCCTTATTTGACTCGGTGGTGTAATACTTTGGAGCTCTTCATGTACCTACTAACTCACATCCTCTAAAGGTTGTTTCTAGCTTCATGATATTTGCGCCATCATTGTGGAAATTCTTTCTAGTCCAGATGGTTTCACATATGAACATATTTTTTTTGGATGCTTAGATCCAATTCTTTTGAACTCCGGTAATCTCATTGTATTATCTACTCCTACCATGTTGTTGGGTGTAGGACCCCTTCCTGGTGATACTGGTTGAGTCTAACTACCTGTACCGCTACCACTACTCTGCCTATTGATGCTCCAACTTCCTATACTGATTACAAGTTCTCTGGAGAGATCTTCGAATGTTTTCTCAAACTCATGTGATGCACATGAGGTTGTTGTTTCGACCCAAGACTTGGATCAAACAAGAATGATTGGTTCTTCTATGACTGGAATGAACTGTATATCTTCCTCTTCTCCCTTTATCTGTTGTACTTCTATGATATGGATGTATGCACGATGTTTTGGGTACTCACTGTGATTCTCTCTCTCGCCAGTCACAGTTCTCAACTTCTTGTACCTTCTCCCACTACCTAGGACTCCAAATTCATCTTCTCCTTCTGATATCCCTTCCTCTTTCTATTGAATTCTCAGTCTCCCTTGTTTCCATCCATTTTCCGACCCTCATATTAGATCTTGGTAAGTAAAACCCAGTCCCTCCATGTGTGTAAATTTATTTAGCTATCTAACTCCATCATCATCACTTCTTGATCGCATAGCAACATTTTTATCTAGGTAGCTAATGACTTTATGAATCTTCCTCATGGACCTTTAAAGAAGTATCTTTATGAAACATTGTTATCCTACAAAGGGGGGGTAATTCCATGTTCTTCCAAAATTTCTCATGAGGTGACTTAGAGAGTTTCCTACTTGCAGTCACGCAAGACCATCTACTATTTCAAATTCATCTCCCCCACCACTAGGGGAGCCTCCATCTTCCTCTTCTTTTGGTGCACTAACACGGTGTGCTCTACCTTCATGTCCTATCTATTCACTCTATATTCTAGTCATATCTGTGCACTACCACTTTTCACACTATCTTCCTCTCCAAATAATGCACTATTGTTTTGTGTGTCATCTTCTCCTCTTGTCAGCGTACCACTACTATGTGTTTCATATTCCTCTAAGGTTGCGGATGTTAGGGACCTAACCCCTCACATAGATAAAATAATGTGTTTTCCATGTAATAAAGGTTGACATTAGTTAATAATACCTAAATATATTTTCCATGTAATTAAGGTTGACATTAGTTAGTAATTCCTATTTAATAATTGTCAACAAGTCAATGTGAGAAGACCTAACAGAAGCTTCTTCTTCTAGAAAGATATTCCTCTAAAATGTTCTTTAAAAGATAGAATTAGTATAAATAAGAGTAGGAGGCATGAGAAAGCTTGCCTTGATAATTATTGTAATAGATCTCTGCTCTGTTAGAGGTTTCCCCCTCAAAGAGGCAAGCGAACATTATTTTATTTTAATAAAGGTATTATTTCTAGTATTTCTCTTCTCAATATTTTGTTGTTCCATTGGTATATGTTGAGTATTCATGTTTATGCATATTATATTACATTTGGTACTTTACAAGTGGTGTCAGAGAACTTTCCTTGACAGGAATTGTGCGTAAAAAATAATTCCAAGGTAGAGAAGTGTATTGCAGGTGTCTTTAAAGCGTAGAGATTTGTCGTTCAGTGGGTAAAACTGTGGTGGGGAAGACAATAGGCAGAAAATAAATACAAATTCATAGGGTTGCCTAGAAACCAAAAGTTTCTTCCTTGTTGGAAACCTCTGTAACCCCTATTGGTACCCCTAGAGTAGTACCACATCAAGCAAAATCTATACATGTACATCACTCCCACGTACCGGCCAATATATAGGGATTCCCCTATATCTCTTGAAACCAACCCTAGATCAACCAATTGACCACTTTATTGCTATAGTGCCATAGAGAACAACACTCGAGAATATACTCTCTAGTGCCTCGGTAATTAGGTAGTACAGATAAGGGTACGATCAAGCCTCCTTAGTTGGTTCCCTAAGATATTGGGCCAAGTACTACTATTCGACCTCACACATATATTCGAGAGATATAGCACATGGAAAACCCTTTTCCATAGTAACCTTTCAAACCCTAACCAGGGAGGAACATTTTGAAAAGGAACAAAAATGATATTTGGTCACGCAACCTTATTCTAGTTGCGAAATTCCTACACATTTTTTTCTGTTAAGAATTTGGGCATTTTGACACTACAGTCCTATTCAAGACGGAGTACAACTCCATAGGAGTAAAACAAAATAATCTAGGTTTTTCCAACACTCTTATTTGATATGTATCTCATTGGATTCCTCTTTTCTTTCTAATAATTATGATACCTATCATTTTTAACCTCTTTGTTTACCCTGTGGACCCATACCCTTCCCAACACCTTTATTTCCCACTTATCCCATTGGTTTTCTCTTATTTCTCTGATCGTAGTGGTATATATCGCTTATATATTTTTTTGTCCATGGAACCACCCCTCTTTCCCTCATGGTTTCCACTCACGAAGAAGAAACCTATTATAAATTGAATACTTACCTTACTACCCTTCAGGCCCAAGTGAATAACGACATTCCTTCCATTCATGCCAAAATGGACTACATCCAGGAATAGCTAGGTAGTCAAATTGTTGAAGTTAATTTCACTCTCCAACAATTCATGAACAAATTCCAGGATCCTTCCTCCTCCGAACCACCTCTCTATCCTGAAGATTTTGAATCCAACTGAGCTCTGCATTCTCATTCCAACTGCTTACCTTGTGACCCCCATCTTCCCAGAGTTTAGGTGAACAATTTTATGGCTCAGATCCAACAACTTGGGTCACTCAAATGGAACATTATTTATCCCTACATGACATTATTGATGAGTTGACCAAGTTTCGTTGCATAATTCTCTATTTGGATCTAGAAAGATGGAAATAGTGGCAATCGCATAGAAATTCACGTCAAGGGTATGTTGTTGGTCACAAATTTTTGTTGAGTTGTATGAATGATTTGACATGGACACCCATCATTTAGGGCGTTTGACCAAGTTGGAACAATTTGGAATAGTGGAAGACTTTATTATTTCCTTTGATAACTTGGATTTCCAACCAAAGGGCATGACAGATACATATTTCAACGAATGTTTTATGAGTTGCCTCAAGGATGAAATCTAATCTCAGGTCATAATAGCTCACCCTGAGAATTGGTTGGAAGAAGCTAAACATGTGGAGGAGGCACAATAGGTCATCTTGGCCAAGAGAATAAAACCCAATTTTTTTCCCCGCCCTAAACCCACCACCCCTACCCTTCATACCACTCCTCTCAAGGTCCAAAAATTAACACAGAAAGAAATGGATGAATTCCAACTCAAGGGTCTCTGCTATAATTGTCATGAAAAATACTTTCCAGGGAACAAGTGTAAGAAACATAAACTATTTATGGCCATTTCAGAGGATATTTCTGATGAATATGTTGAGGCCTCTCCTGAAGTCGAGCTACCCCAAATAGATAATATTTTACCATGCATTGATCCTCCCAAATTTGAGCCATTGATTTCACTGAATGCTCTCAATGGTTTTTCTACTCCCTAAACCCTCAAATTGATTGGTTACATTAAGCACTGAAAAGTCATCATCCTTGTTTACAGTGGAAACAATCATAATTCCATTCATCATTTCCTTGCTTAAGAGGCCAATTGCTATATCCATGTTGTCAACAATTTTCAAATCATGATTGCCAATGGGGTTCGATGAAATGTGAGGGAGGGTTGTGAAAATGTACACCTATAAATTGGTCAGTGTAACATGAAATATCATATGTTTTCTATTGACATGTGTGGTTGCAACATTGTTCTTGGTGTTGAATGGTTACACACTCGTGGCCCCATAACCATGGATTTTACGTATTTAACCATGTAATTCCAATAGGAAGGACAAAAATATAAATTCCAAGGCATTACAACAAGGTCCCAAGAGATCATTAGTACCCACCGCATGGAAACTTTATGCAAAAAAGGTCATTCGTGCATCATTTCCCAACTCCATTCCATTCAAGTAGTTGAGACACCCCTGATACACCCCGACCTTCAATCTATCCTTTCTTTCCATCCCACTATTCTCCAAACTACCTAGGGCCTCCCACCCCTCCCGCGGAGACCATGACCATTCCATTCCTTTAATCTTGAGCAATCTTCCTCCCAATGTTCGCCCTTATCATCATCCCTTGGCTCAAAAAAATGAAATTGAGAAATTTTTCCAATAATTGTTAGAAGTAGGTTTTATCCATCCAATACCAACCCTTATTCTTCCCTTGTTGTCATGGTCCTCAAGAAGAAAGTAACTTTGTACATGTGTCTTGATTTTCGTGCCCTTAATAAGCTTACCATAAAGGAAAAATTTCCTATCCCCATCATAGATGACCTTATGGATGAACTCAGTGGGGCTCAATACCTTATTGAACTTAACCTATGTTCAGTCTACCACCAGATACATATGAAAGAGGAAGGTATCCCAAGACTGCATTTTTCACTCATGAGGGCCACTATGAGTTCTTGGTTATTCCTGTTGGTCTCTATAATGCCCCCTCCACTTTTCAATGTCTCATGAATCATGTCTTTCATCCTTTCCTTCATGACTTTGTGTTAGTTTTCTTTGATGATATTCTCATCTACAGTAAAATATGGCCAGCCTATCTCGCCCATGTAGATCAATTTCTCCATCTCCTCTCCAAGCACCAAATTTTCCTCAAATAGTATAATGTTCTTTTGGCACCTCTGAAGTTGAGTACCTGGGTCATATTGTTGGCAAGGATGGTGTAAGGGTTGATCCAAAGAAAATTAAAGCTATGTATAATTTGCCTCGTCCTAAAACTCTTAAAAGTCTGCGTGGTTTCCTAGGTTTAACAAGATATTATCACAAGTTCGTTCATAATTATGAAAAAATTGCGCCTCCTCTCATAGATATTCTTAAAAAGAATTCTTTCAATTGGACTCAAGAAACTGACCAATCCTTCCAAGCCTTGAAATAAGCTATGTGCACTACTCCTGTACTGGCCCTACCTGACTTCACTAGGACCTTTCTTATGGAATGTGATGCATTAGGGAGAGGAATTGGAGTAGTCCTTATGCAATGTGGATAACCTTTGGATTTCACCAACAAACAATTGTCAGACCAATATTTGGGCCAATCGATTTATTAAAAGGAAATGTTGTCTATTTTTCTTGTAGTGGATATATGGCACCCTTATCTATTGGGATAATTCTTCCAAATTAAGATAGATCATAAAAGCCTCAAGTAATTCCTAGAGAAATGAATTTCATCCCCGGAGTAACAAAAATGGGTGACCAAGCTGTTTGGATATGATTATGATATTGTTTATAAGAAGGGAAAATAAAATGTGGCGGTTTATGCTCTTTCCAGGAAAAATGTAGAAGGGTCCCTATTTTCCCTCTCATTCATTGTCACCGACTGGCTTGAGGTTGTTCGACGTGAATGGTTGAAATACCCCATAATTTTTGGCCTAATCCAAAAACTTCAACAGGATCCCCCAGCTTCTCCAGGGTACTCTTGGAACAATGATGAGTTTTGATATAAAGGTTGCTTGTATTTAATTAACCAATCAACACTTAAATCCAAGGTGTTCTTTGAGTTTAATGCTTCACCTATAGCTGGTCATTCAAGTTTTACCAAAACTTATGAACGATTCAAACGATCTTTCTTCTAGGACCATATGAAACAATACATTTGCACCTTTGTCATTGAATGTGATACCTGTCAACGCAATAAGGGAGAGCCTTTCAAACCTCTTGGTACACTCCAACCACGTTTGCTTCCACATACGTTTTGGATGGATATTTCTATGGATTTCATTGTTGGATTACAAAAATCATGCAATAAGTCAGTCATCATGGTGGTAGTGGATTGTATTTCAAAATATGCTCATTTATATTCTCCTCAAATCGTTCACAAAATCTACAGTGGCTCAATTTTTTATGGATAATACCTTCAAACTCCATGGAATGCCTCATTCTATTGTTTATGACTGTGATACAAATTTTACCAACAATTTTTGGAAACAATAATTTAGGCTCCAGGGAACTCAATTACATCTCAGCACAACCTATCATCCCTAGATTGATGAATAAACAAAAGTGGTCAATAAGTGTTTGGAAATATATTTGAGGTGTTTTGCATTTAACCAGAAACATTAGTGGGTTCAATGGTTACCCCTAGCTGAATGGTGGTACAACACCTCTTACCATACTGCCACTCGCATGACTACTTTTGAAGCAATCTGCAGACCACCATTGGTTCTCCCATACATATCGAGTGTCTCCAAGATTCGGTAGGTTGACCACAATCTTACCATCTGCATGACCATTATCCATACTCTCAAAGAAAATTTGGTAATGGCTCAAAACCACATGAAGCAACATGCAGATCAGGGTCATTATGAACATCAATTTGTTGAAGGGGATTAAGTGTTTCTCCGTCTAAAACCATACAAGAAAACTTCACTCAAATCCCAACAGTGTCAAAAACTTGCACCAAAATTTTATGGTCCTTATACTATTCTCAAACATGTGGGTACAGTGGCCTTTCAATTAGATTTTCCCAGTCACTCAGAGATAAATAATTGTTTTCATGTCTCATGCCTAAAGAAAGTGATTGGCACCAAATGCCACACCCAAACCAACCTACTAGAGTTTTATGAAGAAGGTTTTATTTGGTTATATCCACAAGCCATCTTGGACCAACGAGAGATCAACGAGAGTGTTTCCTCCATCAACGCACCATCAAGGAAGTTTTGGTTCAATGGAAGCATACTCCACCAAAATATGCCACTTGGGAACCAACTACCATTCTGCAGTAGTTTCCTCATATTAATCCTCGAGGAAAAGGCTCTTTTTCAAGGGGGAGGGCATGTTAGGGACCTAACCCATCATGTAGATAGAATAATATATTTTCCATGCAATAAAGGTTGACATTAGTTAATAAGGCCTAAATATATTTTCCATGTAATAAAGGATGACATTAATTAGTAAGGCCTATTTAATAATTGTGAACAAGTCAATGTAAGAAGACCTAATAAAAGCTTCTGCTTCTAGAAATATCTTCCTCTAGAATGTTCTTTAGAAGATAGAATTAGTATAAATACGAGTAGGAGTCTTGAGAATTATTGTAATAGATATCTTCTCTATTGGAGGTTTCCCCCTTGAAGAGACAAGTGAACATTGCTTTCTCTGAATAAAGGTATTATTTTTGGTATTATTTTTCTCAATATTTTGTTGTTCCATTGATATTTGATGATTATTCCTATTTATGCATATTATATAACATATGGTACTTTACAACAACACTCCACAAAATCCAAGGGGTGTGGACTTCATCACCTAGGCCCTTACTAGTATCACTAATGATATCCCCACTTGACACCATAGCCTCTATGCCACGCCTCTTTGCAATCATATCCTCATTCTTGCTCCACTATGGAACATCACACTCTTCTACACTACTACCTGGTGTGGTCCCTTTTCTCTTCATCTTGGGCCCAACCCCTCATCATGCACCCCTGGCTAATGCTTTTCCACTTCTATGCTCCTCTTTTCTTCTTATCTCAACTCTTCTTGCATACCTCTTGACTCTTTTCTCCTCTGATCCTATGGATCCATTCCATTCCTCACCTTGTCTCAACAATTTTTGGATACTCCTCAGTAGATCTATTCTCTCTCTGAGGAAAAGGATATTTTTCAAGGGGGAGGGTATGTTAGGGACCTAACCCATCACGTAGATAGAATAATATATTTTCCATGTAATAAAGGTTGTCATTATTTAATAAGGCCTAAATATATTTTCCATTTAATAAAGGATGACATTAGTTAGTAAGGCCTATTTAATAATTGTGAACAAGTCAATGTAAGAATACCTAATAGAAGCTTCTGCTTCTAGAAAGATCTTCCTCTAGAATGTTCTTTAGAATATAGAATTAGTATAAATAAGAGTAGGAGGCATGCAAAATATTGTCTTGAGAATTATTGTAATAGAGATATGCTCTATTGGAGGTTTCCCCCTTGAAGAGACAAGTGAACATTTCTTTCTTTGAATAAAAGTATTATTTTTGGTATTGTTGTTCTCAATATTTTGTTTTTCCATTGATATTTGATGAGTATTCCCATTTATGCATATTATATTACATATGGTACTTTACAAAGACACTCTAAAAAATCCAAGGGGTGTGGACTTCATCACTTAGGCCCTTACTAGTATCACTAATGATATCCCCACTAGACACCATATCCTCTATGCCACGCCTCTTTGCAAGCATATCCTAATTCTTGCTCCACTATGGCACATCACACTCTTCTGCACTACTACATGGTGCAGTCCCTTTTCTCTTCATCTTGGGCCCGACCCCTCATCACACACCCCTGGATAACTCTTTTATACTTCTATTCTCCTCTTTTATTCTTATCTCAACTCTTCTTGCATACCTCTCGACTCTTTTATCCTTTGATCCTCTGGATCCATTCCATTCCTCACATTGTCTCAACAATTTTTGGATACTCCTCAGTAGATCCATTCTCTCTCTAAATTTCCCCCATATTTTCCAAACCCCCTCCACTCCAGTGCTACAGGAGTTTACTCAATCATTTGATTGGGATCCATGTGCATCGACCCTTTCTCCATGAACAACATTTTTATCCAAAGTGGAATATCTTCCAACATCTACTTTCTCGGACCTTTCATGAACTTTCTTTTAACCTTGTTGAAAGAATCGTTGTATTCCATAACAAAATGAAAAATGTAGCCTTCTTTTACTCGAGAAAACCATAAGTCAATAGTTTGAGTCCACTTGCTATCCAATACTTTCAATATTTCAATCTTGGCTTGATCCCACAACACTATTTCCAAAGGCCACATCGTAGAATTGGTAGTATTTTACCTTTTTATCCATTTGTGCAACAGACAAGGAAATTCAACAAAGAAAATCTCATTCATATCAGTGTAGAGATACCAGCTATATCTCCATTGGTTAAAATTCACTCTCAATCCCTGATTTTCTTGAAGGGAAAACTCATTCTCTTTTGTAGTCAACCAGTCTTGAATTTACTCGTGATATGGATGCCACACCATCTCTTTCCTTCATCATTCCCAACAAGGATTTCAAGTCTCGACAACAGAACAATTTATTAGGTGTTT
The DNA here is from genome assembly GCA_009831015.1 of Picea engelmannii. Classification (NCBI taxonomy): domain Eukaryota; kingdom Viridiplantae; phylum Streptophyta; class Pinopsida; order Pinales; family Pinaceae; genus Picea; species Picea engelmannii. The sequence goes on along the minus strand of ML831030.1, from coordinate 15,439 downwards.
TATTCCATGCTTGCACACATCCTTCTCAAAAATAGGGAATTTATACCTAGGGTCCATCGAGAGTTTTCCAAAAAAAACATGTAGCTCCAACATATCAATCCTCAACCAAGTTAGAGGAAGGTCTCGCCCAAGATGCAGAGAGGATCATAGAGACCATAAGGTCCTGTGACAGGGATGAAGGCTAAACATATGAACATACATCATGACTTACATTCATTTGACTCATATATAAAATTTTATTAGGACAGACTCATATGCCATAGAAGTCTGTATCCTGTCTATATAAATCCTCAGAAATACAACAGACTGCACGATATGCCTTCTCTCAAGACTCAGACATATAATAAACACATAAGTATATTCAAAATCACTACAATATTACAATAGTCTTAGAGCGAGCTTGATACTAAAGACTCAATGAATCTCCTCTAAACATCTAGCTAGCCTCATTTTTTATATCAATGCTTCCTTTAATAGCTTTCTCTTCTCTAGAGCTCTGTCTCTTTCTTCTCTGCTCCACTCACTTGACTGAAGAAAAAACCTCACATGCTTCTAGAACCTGCCTACAGTCCATGTAGACTTCAAGAATTAGGAAAATATTAACTGCCCTGCTAGCTCATCTTTTTTCAGCTCCATGATCCCTTGTGTTGTTGGCAGTAATCATTCGAGAGGATTTCTAGTTGATTCTTTTCTTGATTCCGGCATGCATCTTTTTTATTTTTGGTGTGCATCAAAACTGGGACTGATGCACATTCAATACTATTTTAGGCATGTTTTGTAATGTCAAAAATCGGTCTGGCATACACCCCTCACAGACTTCCATATGTGCACGTAAAAAATTAGAATGAGCGTGCACAACTTCTTTTGTGTGCACGTGAAAAACTAAACCCAAAACTTTGGGTTCCAACATCCCTTTGCTCATGTGGTTGACTACTTGTTTCTTGTTAACCCAATGGAAGTTTATAGTAAAGATGCATTTGATCGATCAAAATGTTTTGACTATAAATATTATGTGATTGAGGCATAATTACCCTATTTTTGAAATAGTCAAATCTATCAATATTTTGGTTTAATATATACAAAAAAAAACATTATTAGCATGGGATGATAACATAGATAGTGAGTATAGGATGTCCATCACATTCATTTAAAGGTGATATTTCTCCATCATTATGTTGGTTTAATATATATGAAAGGAAAGTTATTGGCATGGGATGATAACACAGATAGTGAGTATAAGATGTCTGTTAGCCCTTGGTTATGAAAGTAAGCAAAGATCAAGGAAGAAAAGGAAGAACGTGAACTATGCGAAAGACACAGTGACTGTTACTGGTTCGAAGTGAGAAAAAGAGAAGAAAATATGGAGCGAAGTAAAAGGAAGAAAGTCATTGAATGAGGAGATCGAAGATGATAGATCAACAAGAAAGAAGGACCGTGGAAAAGTCAGCAAGCGGAAAAAGCCACCGTTGGATGCTTTGGAGCACCTCACAAGAAGGAAGGAAAGACAGGTTGGCGAAGCCCTAAAAACGTGGGTCAAGTTGACCTAGGGTTTTGGACACCTAGGGTTTTGGTATCTAGGGTTTCTGACACTTAGTTTTTGACCTAAGGATGTTGGTGATCTATTGTAAGGTATAAATAAGAACCTAGATGAGGGAAGAGGGTTTGTTCTAGTTGTTGTTATTGATGTAATGATTATTGTTGTGTGAGAGAGAAGTGCTAAGTGTGAGACCCTTTTGGTATTCTAAGATCTTCAGCTGGGTTCGGAGATCAGTCCTGCAGCTGGGTGCACAGGAAGGGGAGAGATAGAGAGGGGAAGGAGGAAGATCTGCTAGCTAAGAGCACAGACAAGAACTGTATGCTTCATCTTAATATATTATAAGCATAGTTATGTGGGAATATCCCTAGAGAGAGGGTGAACCACGTATATCTTGTGTTTTGTGTGGTTGATGCTCTGTTCTTTGTCATTTAATATGTTGCTATGATGATAATGTGTTAGATCTGAAATATAACTTGTGCAGTAGATTATAAGAGGGTAAAGAATATTAGATTGTTGTGTGTGGATCACTTTGAACCCACTTTACATTCCTTCTTGTTGTAGAAATATTTGTCCTACAACCCCACATAGTTGCTTCAGGTGAGACTGCATCTACCTCGCAGGTGTTGCCGAAAGGGCCAGTATCTAGGGATTGTTGGTGCGCTCTTGGAGCTTAACCCTGGGTCTTACCCTATGCCAACAAATGGTTCTGTTGTCGGGATAGGAATCTTCTTGAGGGAATTTCAAGGTGGAATCCATCAAAGACAGAGATTCAAAAGTGGATAGAGGATCAAGAAAAGGACTTCGTTGAAGCCCAGAACAAGAACCCTAATCTTAGTACTGAGGATTGGTTGGAGAGATATATATTTACTGATATACACGATATTTTCTTTGGAGGAATCCATCAGGAGCTAAATGAGTGGTTAGATAGGTTAGCAGATACCCAGTTTGAGATCAGATCTAGACCTCCTGTGGTTTGAACGTTAGTGTTGATCAAGAAGGTCAAGAGAGTTAATAACATTGTATCACGAGTAGTATATCACTGGTTTGATAGCACCATTGGAGGGTGCACCACTGAGTTTGTTTTTTATAGAGTATAGTCATATAGCCAAGCCAAGAGATATCTCTTCAAGGGACCCAAAGGAAAATTTTCACATTTTTTGAAGCTGAGGATCAAGATGTTATTGCATGAGAAGAACATATTGAAGATATAGTAGATTGGTCATATTTGAAAAAAATCTAATGTTCAGGAATTCGGATAGAGACAATGACAAAGAGGCTGGACATACACGCAGTGGGAGAACGTTCAGAGAATTTCATTTTGTGAACCTGTTCAAGAAAAAATACAGGGACAAGGGTTTCTACAGTGGAGAAGAGGCAGATATGACAGACGAAGAGAATTCATAACCCACTGGGGAAGAGGAAGGAAAAGTTGAAGAGCCTCGCTGGGACAAGCTAGAAACTTCAGGAACTGCGTAGACTGCTGAAGTAAGTACTATTATCCCTCCTGTTGATTCAATAACATTAAGAAATCAAAGTAATCCAAGACACTAGATTGTTCAGAGAAATGTCACTAGTAGTCCACCACATATTCAGTCAGGAACCCTAGGAAGATATATGGAATATGAGATGAGGCTCCCTATTTTTAGGGGAGATGGGTCTAAATACCATGATCAACACTGGTTCCTATGTGAAGCCATATGATATATTAAAAATTTCACCGATGAAGTTGTTAGAAGAACCCAGTTTAGTACTACCCTAAGGGATCACGCACTGAGCTGGTACATGAAGCTTGTCCAAGGACTTGCATAGCCTAAGCCACTAAATTAGATCAAGAATGTGTTGATTTCAGAGTTCAAGAAACCCAAGTTGGAATCACAATGTATTACAGAGCTGAAAGAGATCAAGCAGAAGGTCTCCGAACCCGTTTGGGAATTCGATCAGAGATTCAAGACCTTAACCGACAAATTGACTTTTCAGATCCCAGATGAGCAGAACAAAGAATGGTTCATTGCTGCTCTCTTACCACACATCAGGGTTCCTATGTTGCAACATAAGATTGCTTCACAGTCTGAGGCGTTGGAGATGGACATGAAGATATAATTAGCCCCTATGGGAGAATCCAGCTCAGGTATGAGTCAGCTAACTAGTTTGTCCCTGCAGGTCGAAGATATGAAAAAAGACAAGGGAAAATATAAAAGAGAGGACATCTGGTGTGTCATATGTAGATTAGAAGGCCATGACAAGGAACATTGTCCCCTATTCCATGAATACTTGGCCTCTAGAGCTTTGAGCCCTTTGAATCAAGTCACCTTACCCTGATGCGAGGTATGCATAAATAGACATTGCCCTAGTGAGTGTTATTACATGCAAAAGTATGTTCAGACACCTACAAATTTGTATTGCACATTTTGTAAGTCTATGGGGCATGATGATAGGGATTGCAGGGCTTACGATCTCATGCATGAAAGGTAAAGAGACATATACAAAATTCAAGGAGAAGTACAACAAGAAGGAAACACTATGTAGTATAACTCCCCTCGGAGAGGAAACTTCAATCCTCATGGTGAATTCAGAGGAAGAGGACGAGGAGAAGGTATGGGTCGAGGCCGAGGACATACAATCTATTATAACTATGCACAACTAGGACAACTAGCAAGGGACTATCAAAACCCTTGTACCACTTGCAACTATTGCAACTCCTTTGAGCATGTTATCGAGGAATGTCCAACATTGTTGGCTAAGCTTCAGGAAAGACAAGGACCAAAACAGAACCTTCAAGTGCAATCGATATACGTTGAATCTCGTGAAGAAGATACTAGAGTCATTGTTATAAATAGAGGAGGTGTTGTTATAGGAGAAGATAGACTGACCCAAGGAAAGACTACAGAAGACTCAGGAATCAGGAAAGCTACAGAGAAGACCCAAAATTTTGATGTAAAGAAAGAAAGACAAATATTGAGGAGGCAAGAAAAGAGTTCAAAGTAGACCAAGTCTCTTCATCAAAGACATGACCGGAAGTGAGAGAATATGGAATGCCTTAGGCATTTGATCAATCTTTTTCTCCAAAAGAAGGAAAAGAGGTAAGCAAGCTCATGGAATTTTTATATACTTGTATTAAGTTGATTCAAGATGAGAACGTTGTACAAGAGCTACAAACTTTAATCAGACAGTATGATATAGGAAAGATAAACTTCTTACTGAATAGGGAAGTACACCAAATTGCTAAAAAGAGAAGGAAAAATAAGGAATTACACTTGAATGCTCAAATAGGAGAATATGATATAGACAATGTGGTCCTCAACTTAGGGTTAGAGGTCAATGCCATGACAAAGCAAACCTGGGCACTGATGGGAAAACCAAAGTTGATCTATTCCCCTATCAGGCTTAGGATGGCTAATCAACAAGTTGTAAGCCCCTTTAGCAGACTGGAACATGTCCCTGTGGACATCAATAGAGTAAGGACGTTTGCATATTTTGAGGTAATTGAGATAGTTGATGATAGTTGTCCTTACCCTGCGTTGTTAGGAATTGATTGGGATTTCAATAATTCCACCGTGGTTGATTTAAAGAAAAGGCGTATGATGTTTGAAAGAGATGGCCTCAGGGTCATTTCACTTTTAGATCCAGATGAAGTTCAGCGATACATAGAACCTATCAGAGAAGAAGACCACGCATACAAACTAGAAAAAATATACAAAATAACAGCCAGACAATAGGATTACATTAATCCTACGGTCGATGGGAACCTAAGTTGGTGAAGTGACAACGCTTGTTCATCGGATTCAGAAGAAGCACTGGAGAACTGGAAAAACAAAATGTATGAATTATCCATAAGGAGATGTGCTATATTAACCAGAGAAGTTCGTTGGATCGGCGCAATGGTAAGTAACCTACCTACCTTTGATGGTCTTAACCCTTTAGAAGCCTTCTTATCAAAATTTGAAGCAAGTGTACCAACACAACAGAGATTGTTGGCAATGGATGAGGCCTTGAAAGCAACCCCATCAACATGGTGGGGAACACACAAAAACAACATTACAGACTGGGTACAATGTCGTACCCTGATGACTGCTCGGTTCTCAACACAAGTAGAAGGATGCGAAGTTTGTTACACAAGTCAAAGTTGCACAAAAGGACCATGTGCAAAGTTGTGAAGAATCCTGGAGCAACATTCCTCAAGAGAAATGGGTGCACAAATTCATTAATATGCTGGACACAACCCCTATCAATTGGTACCTTCAAGCAGAGTTGTGCCTCATCACTACAGATTGGGAAGGTATGACTCATAATTTTGTAATTACCTTCTTATTTGAGAGTCAATATCCATCAGTAGACCAATCATTACAGAATGTAAGACATAAAGTATTTGAGGAGGCCTCTATCCTCCCTTTAGAAGAAGAAGAGGATGAATAGACTGCGCCCTTTCAGAAAATGCAAGGCTGCTACAACATAAATGCTGATGAAGATGGTGATCATAGGAAGGTGAACATCGCAGAAACATAAGGCCAGCTAGATGTGGAAGGAACAATATTTGAGTTACCATTCATCAGACAACCGATCAATATTAACAAGGTCAATATTGGAATAGAGCAGACACCTAAGTTTGCAAATTTTGGAGATTATTTGGATGTTGCTACCATTGACAAGATTACAGATTTACTGCATGAGTATCGGGACTTGTTTCCAACCAAGTTCATTAATATGAAGGGTATTAAAGGGACTATGGGAGAGATGATGATCCCTTTGAAACCAGATGCAAGACCAGTCAAACAAAGACCCTATAGACTGAACCCTAAATATAAGGAGAAAGTAAAAATTGAGCTCGACAGAATGATGGAAGCAAGAATTATAGAACCTGTCGAAGAATTAGAAATGGATTAGCCCTATGGTGGTAAAAGACAATAAGACAGGAGAGATCATGATATGTGTGGATCTTAGGAAGCTAAATGATTCATGTTTGCATGACCCATTCCCTACACCATTCACTGACGAAGTGTTAGATAATGTGGGAGGCCAGGAGGTATATTCTTTTATAGATGGATTTTCAAGATACCATCAGATCCAGATTGGCAAGGAAGATCACCATAAAACCACATTTTCAAAAGAATGGGGATCCTATCAGTATACAGTGATGTCATTTGGACTGAAGAATCCCTCGGCCATATTTTCCAGGGTAGTGGTCAAATCATTCAAGGAGTTTCTGCATAAGTTTCTAGAAGCATATTTTGATGATTGGACTATTTTTAGTTTATTGAAAAATCATATTGAATGTCTAAGGCTAATGTTGGACAAATGCAGGCAGTGTCAGATTGCCTTGAATATGAAGAAGTGCATCTTCTTCTCACCATTTGGAGTGTTGTTTGGTCATATTGTATGCAAGCGGGGATTGTTGGTAGATCCATCTAAAATTTCCATTATAGTTGATCTACCCCCTCCCACTTCAATCAAACAGCTGTGCACTGCGTTGGGACACCGATGATACTATAGGAAGTTCATTAAAGGATATCCCTAGATTACAACACCCATGGAGAATCTTTTGAAGAAAGACTATCAATTTCAATGGACAAAAGAGTGTCGGCAGAGCTTCGACACACTGAAATAGAAAATGGTTATTGCGCCTATTCTGGTTTTCCTAGATTGGAGCAAGGAGTTTCATGTGCATGTCGATGCGTATTCTATTTCCTTAGGAGAAGTGTTAGCACAACCTAGGGAAGGAGATATTGACCATCCGTTAGATTTTGCTAGCAAGAAGCTATCAACTGTTGAGATCAATTACACCACTACTAAGTGAGAGGGGTTAGCCATGGTGTATGCGCAGCAAAAATATCGCCACTACTTGTTGGGAGGACACTTTAAAATTTTTACTGATCACTTTGCGTTGAAATACCTAGTCAACAAGCCAGTGTTAGGGGGGAGAACTGCTTATGTCTTCTGCCATTTCAGGAATATGACTTTGAGATCATAGTAAAGCCAGGAAGAATGAACAAAGGTCCTGGCCACTTGTCAAGGTTGGAACATGGCAAAGAGCCGACCAGTTTGGAGGATGCACTATCAGATGAACAACTATTGGCCATTAGAAATATTGGTGACCACTTCATAGAGATAGTCCATTTCCTATCAATAGGAATGGCACCTAGCGATTATACAATTCCACAGAAGAAGCAGCTAGTAGTGCACGTTGCAAAATTTTCACTTATAGTAGGACAACTATACAAGATGGGACCTGATGAGATATTGAGAAGATGTGTTATGGATGCAGAGCGACCACTGATCCTCATAGAATCTCATGAATCCATCGTGGGAGGACATTACACAGGGAAAGAAACTGCACAAAAGGTTCTTAGAGATGGCCTTTGGTGGCCTACCTTACACAGAGATGCTAAAGACTATTATAGAGCCTGCGATGGATGCCAAAGAGTTGGGAAACCGTCCAGAAGAGATGAAATTCCATTAGCACCGCATTTGACCCTACAAGCATTTGAGAAATGGGCCATTGACTTCGTTGGACCTATAAACCCATCAGGAAAGCACATAGGAGTGAGGTACATAATTACTGCAACAGAGTACTTAACCAGATGGGCCGAAGCAAGAGAAGTTAAGGACTGTAGTGCAACTACAATTGCGCACTTCATATTTGATGACATCATAACCAGGATTGGATGCCCAAATATCCTTATGAGTGATCAAGGCACACATTTTATAAATAAAACAGTTGAAGCCCCGACTAAGGAATTTGCAGTCCATAACCATAAGAGCACGCCTTACCATCCACAAGAAAATGGGATAGTGGAAGCATTCAACAAGATCTTGGAGACAACGTTGACGAAGATTTGCAGTGTGAATAGGGATGACTGGGATTTAAGAGTACCAGCACTACTATGGGCCTATAAAACCACTTGCGAGAAGCTAACAATACAGACCCCTTTTAATTTGGTGTATGGTCTTGAAGCCATTGTCCCAATGGAATATTTGGTACCAAGCCCGAGAATTGTTGCCTTCACAAATATGGATGGCACTGGCGTTGTTCAAGAAAGGCTTGCACAGTTGGTTGAACTTGAAGAAGACAGATTTATTGCAGGATTCCATTAGCAAGTATAGAAAGAAAGAGAGAAGGCCTATCATGACAGTCACATCAAGAAGAAGGAATTTAAGCAAGGTGATCTAGTACTGGTATATAACAATAAGTTCATAAAACATTCTAGGAAGTTCAGAATGCATTGTCTCGGGCCATATGAGATCGCCTATGTTACAAAAGGAGGAGCTGCGTAGTTGAAGACTTTGAAGGGAGAATGGAAGGAAGGATTAGTGAATGGGAGTCGTTTGAAATTGTATTATGACAACCAGCTGCCCCGCAGCTCTAAGTAAAAGCATAAGGAAAAGGGTCTAGGTACCATGTGCAGTTGAAAATGGGTACCAGACACAGAAAATACAGTCTGCACAAGGAAGGAGATGAGGCATAGATAATAAAATAGAGGTTGTACTACGCAGTCTGAAGTCGAAGTAAAATCGAAAGGTCAGATTTGAAGTGCCTTGGGATGAGTCATAGGTGAGTGTTGGGGGCCTGTTTGCCCTTGATTATGAAAGTAAGAGAAGATAAAGGAAGAAAAGGAAGAATGTGAACTGTACAGAAGACAAAGTGACTATTACTGGGTCGAAGTGAGAAAAAGAGAAGAAAAGATGGAGCGAAGTAAAAGGAATCAAGTCATTGTACGAGGAGATCGAGGATGAAAAATCAGCAAGAAAGAAGTACCGTGGACAACTCAACAAGCGAAAAAAGCCATCGTTGGATGCTTTGGAGCACTGTGCGAGAAGGAAGGAAAGATAGGCTGGAAAATCCCTGAAAACACGGGTCAAGTTGACCTAGGGTTTTGGACACCTAGGATTTTGGTATCTAGGGTTTGTGACACTTAGGTTTTTACCTAAAAATGTTGGTGAGCTATTGTAAGGTATAAATAAGAACCTAGATGAGGGAAGAGGGTTCGTTCTAGCTGTTTTTATTGATGTTATGATTATTTTTGTGTGAGAGAGAAGTGTTAAGTGTGAGAACCTTCTGGTATTTTAATATCTTCAGCTGGGTGCAAAGATCAGTCCTGCAGTTGGGTGTGCAGGAAGGGGAGAGATAGAGAGGAGAAGGAGGAAGATTTGCTAGATAAGAGCACAGACAAGAACTGTATGCTTCATCTTAATATATTATAATCACAATTCTGTGGATGTATCCCTGGAGAGAGGGTGAACCACGTATATCTTGTGTTATGTGTGGTTGATGCTCTGTTCTTTGTCATTTAATATGCTTCTATGATGATAATGTGTTAGATCTGAAATATAACTTGTGCAGTAGATTATAAGAGGGTAAAGAATATTAGATTGTTGTGTGTGGATCACTTTGAACCCACTTTACATTCCTTCTCGCGCGGTGCTCCAAAGCATCCAACGATGGCTTTTTTCACTTGTTGAGTTGTCCACAGTCCTTCTTTCTTGTTGATCTATCATCCTCGATCTCCTCGTTCAACGACTTGCTTCCTTTTACTTCGCTCTGTCTTTTCTTCTCTTTTGCTCACTTTGACCCAGTAACAGTCACCGTGTCTTCCGCACAGTTTGCGTTCTGCCTTTTATTCCTTGATCTTCACTTACTTTCATAACCAAGGGACAACAATGTCCATCACGCTCATTTAAAGGGTGAGATTTATCCATCATGAATTTCAAGAAATATGTGATGGGGGTAAATCAAAGGTTGATGAATTTTTTTTGAAGAAATGTTGTATGAAAATAGGTTTCCCAATTGACAAAGAAAATGTGAAACCAAAAAGTCACAAAAGAAGTCATGCATTCAGAGTCATAGATAACATTTTTCAATTGAGATTTTAAACTAAATAAACATGGGCTTTGACTGATGAGATCTTTATCTTGTGGGAGAATATTGATATTGAAATTAGAAGGTTAAAAATTTTAAAACCTTAGTATGTAGCACGTGTAAGATAGGTCTTGAAATTCAAAGTCTAATAGAAGAGATGATTATAAAACCTTAGAGATTGATATAAAGAGTGAAGGATGAAACACTTATCACAACCATAATATCAGGTGTAAGGTTGTGTGAATTATCAATGGAAAAACAAAATTAACGAGTATGAGAAGTAAGTTTGTTGAGTTATTTTTTATTGATGTTAGGTTTATAAATTTTATTTCTTCACTGTGGCATATTAATTTTCTAAGTATTTTGTTCTAGATGTCATTATAACATTGTTTATTTTATTTATCTAGTCATAAAGTTTATATGAGAATACAAGAGAAAATTGTTAGAATGTTGAATGAAGAGAGTTAGGATGATGTTAGACACAACTATATAGACTCAAGCTCTACAACAACTCTAAAACAAGTTTTGTTGCATTCAAAAAGGTATTTTGATTTATTATATTCATTTGTAGATTAATTTTTATATATAATCTGAAAATTAAAGGAAGTACACCCTATCCTATCCCCCTCATAGAAGTGAGCCTTTCCCCCATTGAGAGAACAACTATGATTAATTACTTAATGTACAAGAACAATATAAACAACATGGATGACAAGAGGATCCCAAAAATTGCTTCAAACTCCATCCAAAACCACCCGTGGCTCAAGCCGGGATGACATAAAGATGTCAAGTGTTGGATAAATCATTGGGAAATAAATGAAGAAGTCATTCCACAAAATATTGATAATATTAAAAATATTATTACATCTAAATTTAAGGAGAATCTATGGTGTGATAAAGAATTAGAGGATAAAAAAAAATTAAGATACTATATAGAGGTGATCAACCATAAACTATAAGATAAAAAGTATCTCTCTATTTTGACTAATGTGAAGAAGAAAGTCAACAATGATAAAATAAGAACAAATTCTCACAAGTTGCATAATGAAACTAGGTGTTGGACAACTCCCAAAACACCTTGGGAAGAAAGAATATGTCAGCTTTGTGACACTAAGAGGGTTGAAGATGAAAAACACTTACCATTAGAATGCCCTGCATATATCCAAATTAGATCACAATTTCAAAATATTTGTCAAATTACCAACCTTCCTAACCTTATAAGACATCAAAACTATGGTGATCTTGGAATGCCTCCCTTAATTCTTTTCGAGCACAAAAACAAAATTCTCAAGAAATCCAAGTAATCTCTTACCTTTCTTAAGGTCTGATAGACCATTCTAGTCTCAATGGAAATATGTGTGTGTGTGTGTGTGTGTGTGTGTAAAAGAAGAGGAATATAGATCGAGTACGAGAGTTTTTTGTAAGTTATATTCAAAGAGTCAAGTTTGAAAGAAAAAAAAAAGTAACATCTTCAAAATAATCAACTTGATCATACCCTTGATCACTACATTTAGAATGGGATCGACATTGTAAAATGTTGAGTAATATTAGGTAATAGTGAAAACATTGTAAATCTTGTTCTTAAAAAAGGAGTACTCTCTAGTTATTGTGGATATCCATCATGGTTACAATATCCAAAACTTTGGTTATGATTGTGAGCCTTATACTTACTAAGAATTCAATAAAGTGGTTATAGGATTTGTAGATGTCATAACATCACCACTTTGAATATTTGTGGTTTTACTTTTAGACACACATGCAATATTAATGCTATAGACCTTCAAGGATAAAGAAAATTCAAGGAAACAACTTTATTGGTAAGATATTTTAGGTGTGTCATTTAATGTTTAAAGTTAGTAATCAAATTTCATTATTTACAAGTTAATAGAATTTTTATCTATTTATGTTATAAGCACAATCCTAATATTCATAGATCCAATAGTGATCCATTTATGAGTGATATTAAAAGCATATACCTTTCATACTAGGAAAAATATGATACTTATGATCACATTCTTATCAATAAAAAGGTTGGAGGAAAGCATAGTCAATTATTGACTTATAATGTTGTGGTTAGAAAGCTAACATATTAATGGGTGGCAAGTATGGGGGGGATAATTCATGATCCCAAAGGAATTCAAATTGGAAATTATTCCCAGGGAATTGGAAGCATATCCAACATCCTGATGAAAGTTTACTCTCTTTAGTATGCGCTCAACATCACCAAGGAGGAAGGAATCAATAAATTGATAGTGCTTGTAGAATATTCAATGGTTATTAGAGAAATCAATGAGTAGGGAAGTCCATCTAGTAACAAATTTAGTGAAGACCTCAAAAACATTAAATGAATTGCAAATAATTTTGAGAAAATAAGTTTTGTGCATATCAAATGGGATCTTAACATTGAGGAAAACCTATGGGTAAAGCTTGCAAGGGATCCCTTCTAAAAAATAGAGTTAGTAGCATCCTCCATATCCCATAGTTGTCATACGGAAAATGGGAATTGGTCATTAAAAAACCTTAGATAGAAATTTTGGGATCCAATTCCCCCTCGAATTTCACATTCAAGCTTCAGATTGAGGCTCCCATGCCAAAATGCAAGGTGGTGAATTCGATGGGACATCAGGAAGGTGACCTATCTGACTCACACCCTTGAGCCTTTATTTCGCATATGGGGAAGTTGAATGCACTCATGGAAATGGTTTTTGGATATATGGAATGAGGGATTACATAATCACCATGGTACGTAATATGGAAAGGAGCCCCATGGGGTGCATTGGGAGGTTAACCAGAGGTTGAACTCCAGTTGAGTTTCAATTGCGAAGAAGGGTGGTGCTCCAGGTTAGTTAACATTTTGGGAAAAGCAAGAGTTCAAGAAGTGCAAGGGAGTTCCTCATGGTCATATATTCAATACCATAAAACTTCTCTTTCAGGTATCTTATGGGCTTGGTTTTGAATTTGTTTATTGGTATTTATGCACTATTTTTCATTGTTGAGAGAGGAAATTGTGCAAGTGGGATTTTTTTTTTCTTTTGTTGTATTATGAATCATATATATGAGATCCTTACAGGGACTTATTTGGGGTTGGGAGTTGGTATTTAGACTATTCTTTGCACACTTTGATCATGTAGAATTCAGATCATATGGAACTCGGGAAAATTTTGAGGCATTAGGAGGAGATCACAAAAACGAATAGTAGGGTTTTAACGATCATCTTTGCCAAATTGGAGGATCTAGAGAAATCATAAAACCTACATCATGTCAATGTATTGGCCCTGCTTTCTTGACGTAATCAATGAATTGACTCCTTGGAAGCATAGTGTAGTAGGTTGTGCATCCTTGTTGTAGTTGTGCATATGTAAATTCTCTCACTAGCATGCAACAATATGACAACTAGAATGCCAGGAGCAAGGTAATATGGGACGTTAACCAAGGAAGGGACCCAGTGGACATCGAAGAACAAATTTTTCCTCAGATATATGAAGGAGAAGAAGAACATGCCAGTGTTCATAAATAATATTATGTATGTTTTTAAAGTCTATCTGTATTTCAAATCAGTTTGTCAAGAATGCAACGTGTGGAATCACCTGGAAGTCTAGTTTGGAAACTATGTATAAGGATAGTATATTATGTATAAAATACATAACTCTACAAAGGAAAATTTGAAATATGATGTATGTAAGTGTTGTAGCCATGTCACAACCCTCTTTTAATATATAAAAATCATTTTTTGTTTTGGTTAAAAAAAAGAAAGCTAACATATGAGGACAATGATTTGAATGGAGAGATTGTAAACATTTATCAAAAGCCACAAGAACTGACTAATTATCTTATATATGCATTTTCAAATGAAGGAGATTTGGTTTTGGATTTGTTCTCGGGTCCAAGTATGATTTATGATATAATATACACGAAAACATATGTCAATTTTTATCATTTTTAACTTATGTTTGTTTATGCTATTTAACTAAATTATTTTTATGTATTTGGTGATTAGATACAACACTAGCATGTTTCTTGCAAAAAGGAAGAAATTATAGATCCATTGAAAATTATATACTACAATGAAAATTTATTAAGCAATGAAATAATGCTACTAAAACTCTTCTAGATGAAATGCAAGAAGTTGGTTTGAAGGATATTTTAGTGAATCATGTGTGACAAAAATGTCAAAGGAGCCTCAACCACCATTTAAAAGGTTGTTTGGAAGGATCACTTTGAACAAATTTTGGACATACAAGATCCAAAGAAAGAGCAAAATGATGTCCTAGAAGAAAGTCAAGCTCTTGAAAATGACAATGTACCCATTGAAAATGATGAATTTAGCATATTTGATATAAATAATTAGTTTCAAGATGTCCTTGAAGAACTTCTTCAATTTGACAAATTATTGATAAGTTATATTTGCAATGTTTTGAATTTGAGATTTTACATTAAGAATAAATATCTATATGTTATTGTTTTATGATGACACTTTCAATATGTTTACCATATTATAAGATTTACTTATTGGCTTTCATTTTTATGTGAATCATTACTTTAGGGAAAATAACATTAAATATCATCATTTTTAATCTCTCTCTCTCTCTCTCTCCATATTATAAGATTTACTTTTTGGCTTTCATTTTTATGTGAATTATTACTTTAGGGAAAATAACATTAAATATCATCATTTTTAATTTCTCTCTCTCTCTCTCTCTCACACACACACACACAATTATGTCTACAAAAATGATTTATTTGAAATGGAATTTTAAACAAAATTATTTCAAAATGTATGTGTTTTTCATTATAACTAGCTTTTAAATGTATAATTTTTGCTAAACATTTAAAAGTAATGTTATTTAACTACAACTATTAGTTATGCATTTTATTAAAGCTAAAAGAGTGTTAAAAAGTTTTTTTACATTGTATTTAAAATGTATGGCATCCTATATTAATTAATAATACACAATCACATGAAAATTAGAACTTTGAAAAAATAAATGACATGTAGTATTTTTAGTATTATTACAAATGAAAAATCAAAACATTGGAAAATTTGAAAAAAA
>ML831029.1:45568-63720 GCA_009831015.1 Picea engelmannii | reverse complement strand
GCCCCCACTATCAACACACCACACATTGGATCTCAATTCATATATGGCATATTATATATTTAAAATGGTACAAAGTTTAATATGGGAGGCCAAAGGGTCGAGGGCCTAAGACCTCGACCCTTGGCCCTTGGTCTACATATATACCATGTAACCTTCACTGAAATGAACGTGAAGGTTCTTAAACTATATACTATATACTATATAGTATACACCATATATGTGGAGGTTATATACTATGGTTGCAATACTTATGCCATTGTGGATACGGGTTTAACCATATACTTTGCAAACTATGCCATATATTCATTGCTTATAACAACAAAAAAATTATATAGTATTTTCGTTGGGTCTTGAACACCTGATATACTATATATATTATTTAGTTTTAACCAACTCACCTATAGTCTAGATTTGGTTAACAAACCAACCAAAACAATATTTAATCTAAGCCACAAATTATGGGTTTTGGTAAGAAGGGGATCCCTATTTAATGGCATGCAACCCAACGCGTTGAACACATAATTTAATTGAGTGTTTTACCTCGTAATGCTTGTCTATGGTACAAGGCACTTGAGGTAACACCGTAAAGCATGTCGAGGGGTACCTTGATGAAATTTCAAGTATTTTATATCAATTTTGCATATTTTTTTTGCTGGGAATTCAACGGTGCACTTTTTTTCTGAATTTGAACAATGGATTTTCATAATGTCTTCAAAATTGGCTTTGCAAGCCCATATTGTAATGTAATTTAGTATTTTGAGATGATGAAGAACAATCATACTATTTAAAGGGACTTTGAAGATGCAGTGATGTATGTCAATTATATATGTATTTTGAGTTCATTTATTTTTTGTTGTGTCATGTCATTTACATTTCAAGTTATTCATTATTTTATGGGTTTATGGACAAGTAAGACATTCACATGATATTTTTCAAATAGTCAAGCAATATTCAATTTCTTGAATCTGGTCAGATGTTTATGTGTATTTAAGAAGTAATTGACATCTAAGGATTTTCAGGCTGAATTGGTATCATAGTTTTATTGATATTTCGAATCAATTTGGTATCAGAACTTGTTTGATATTTTTATATCATTATGTATGACCTTCCCACCGGGTTAAATCTTGTCCCTCTAACTTCGGTATGACAAATGATATATTTTGTTCTTCATCTATATGGTGAACGCTAAAATAAACTTCTAGTTGATGCAACCAATGATTCAATTTTAGTGCATCAATCTCACCTTGGTATAGCTTTATGTCCACTTTCACTTCCATCTTGAATAAATATTGTGGATTTTTTATGGCACTAGAACTCAACTGTTCTTTCTCAGGTTCATTCTGTGACTCCTTTTCCAGGTCTTCATTATCTCTCGATTTCTCGTCTATTCTCATCTCTGAGTTTGAGCCTCCAACTTCTCTGAATGGTTTGAGATTGCTTGCTAGAGATTTCATGAGGAGGGATATATTGTGATATATGTCAGTTACYTTCTCTTCCAACCTCAAAAATCTCTCTTATGATGGATCTCGAGGKTTGTTATGAATAGACTTGTCGGCCATGGCTAGGGTTCTGCGACTTTCTTCTTAAACTGATTCCTGGATCCTTCAAATTTCCACAAATTCCCAAAGAAAACTTGCTYTGATACCAAAATGATCTATAAAATGTAGTGKATATTCCATTGTATAGTTCATCACAACAAATCTAATACTGAAATATTTATTGTGAAGGTTAATTTCCTCTAGATATCAGACTCTTTAATTATTGATTTTCTGCTTAAAATTTAGGAAATAKTTCAAAAGTGAAAATAGAAAAMATAAATAAGTACTCACACACCATCCACAAATAAACACAAGATATGACCTGGAAAACCCAATATGGGAGAAAACCCAACAAGAAGGTGAGGTCATTTTKCTCTCTTTTCTTCAAATGCAAGTACAAAGAAAGAGGCACTCTCTCTAGAGTTTCCTTTGAAACTATGGAGTATATTGTTGTTTCATAATCTATCCTCCTTTGTTAATGTCACATAATGTCACTCTCAAATTTGTTTCTCATCTATAGAACAAGATACAATGCAAAATAATGGAACCCCCTCTCCTCCTCATGGCCTAGTATTTAACATATCCTAATAGCCATCTAGGGGTAGGGTTTTGACTTACTCAACCCTCAATTGTGATAAGGTTTTGGACCTTCTAGAATATTCTTGAAATTACATACATGGCTATCCCCATATGCGTGAGAAACGGGGGTTGACATGGCTACATCCTCTCTTACCATGGTGGTGAGCATGGTAGGTCAAATTGTGAGAGGAATAACTTTTTTCATACGAGCTCAAATTGACACAATATTTTCATCATTGGAAATGTATCGATGTGTATAATAGTGTCATGAGGTCCAATATTCCACTAGGAAAGCTTTAACCCAAAATAGTTTTGTTTGATGCCTCAAAATGGATCCAGACCCCAATTTTCTAAACTGGGACCTTACACTAAAATGGCCCTACAAGTTGATTCATCCAATTTTTTCCACTCTAAAATAATTGAGATAGATAAAAATAATATAATGTTCCAATCAGATCAACATCATAGATAAAATGAGGGAGAGATATATTATGGAGACCATATGCAATTATATCACATAAGAAAATAATGTTTGGTATGATTTTGAGGCTGATTGTGATAAATAGTATATGGATAGTTGTGATTTCTAGTATGAAAACCACTTTCATCTTCTATTTGATTACTCTACTACACACTATGTATAGCGCATCCTAAAGAGTAGTCAAGAGCCTTCTCTGAATACTATTTTTCAGTTTTTATTATTCTCTAGTACTAGTGGATGATTTTTTGGATGGATCTACATATTTGGATCCCCATGACCAATGTATATCTTTGAAGTGCCATTTTCAGCTAGCTAGGGAGTTTCGATATCTTTGTAGGGGAGTTCACATGAACACTTGGACATGGGACCCAATTTTACAGTGTAGCTTAGACTACTTCAACATGGTGGCTATCACTTCTACATGGGACCTTATTTCTCCAACTTATTTATGCATTATGATCCACCCTTATCCATGGAATCTTGGTATATGGTTGTACATTCTCATAACAAATATTAAGGATGGTGCTTTCCTAATGGGGGTGGAATGTAGTGTAGCTAGGGGGATAATATGGAGTACCTAGGAAGGTACCCGGGGGGAATAATAGTAGAGTTGTATTGTTATGTATGGAAGAAACTTTTAGTAAATAAGGCCTAATGTGATAACAATAAATGTAAGAGGGATTACTAGAAGGTTCCTCCTCTAGAATTTTATTAGGTGGTAGGTAGTATTATATAATAATGTAATCAACATGGTTGGTGAATATTGTATTTGGAGTGTATCTCATTAGGAAGTTTCCCCCTTGAAGAGGCAAGTTCATAAGAGTGGATCCATTCCTTAAAAGGATTAATTGTAAGGTGTTTAAATACCTTAATGGTTTTGGTAATAATAAATAGTGGATCATTTCTATCTTGTTCTCATATTGTTTTGTGTGATTCCATATTCACATCTTTGGAACTTAACACATAATCATGCCCAAGAATCACATTGAAGTCTAATGGGACATTCACCACTATCATATCAACTAGGAAAATATTCCCACCTAATGTGATACACAACTAAGGAATAATTCTCAAAGGTTCACTAGGTCTTCTATCACAAGCTAGCAATTGACTAAGAGATGACACAAGATTAGGCGAACCCATAGCTTGCCAAAATCAGAAGGATAAAATGATTGCAGAGGCTCCTTCATCTACCATACATTGGCATAATTTTAATGAATAAGCTTCATCCCTTATTTTAAAAGGTTCATAAGAAGGAAGGGAAGGCTCAACATGACTATTCCAATCAAAGGAAACACTCATATAACTTGGAGGGAGTGTGATTGAGGAAAGTGGTATGTCCCCTTATTCAAAAGGTTTTGAACTGAAAAATGAAGAAAATATGTTTGGTAGACACGTCACTCTTCAAAACAAGAGTGGGATGAGATGAAGATTTCATTGGTGTGACCACTTCATCAACTAATGGTTGAGTCTGTTGTTGAGAAACCAAAGATGATTTAAGAGTGGAGGAGCCTGCAGACAAGGAACACACTCTTTTTATCTATAGTATAAGAAGACACATATCACACACATATCAATAAGGTGGTCTCTCTTACAAAATATACAAGGGAAATTAGGCTTGTGTTATGCTTGTCTAGATTTCAGCAATATCAATGCCCCCAACATTACTTGCATTCGTCGGTTTCTTACCTGTAGCATGACTTGCAACAGTGGGTTTCTTATCTTCAATATGGATTGGAATGATTGGTTTGTTACCCCCAACATGACTTGAAGTGGATAGTTTATTATCTCCAGTGTGACTTATAGTGATTGGTGATGTGTCTCCAACATGACTTGCAATGGTTAATTACTTCTCCTTTTTTATTTTCTTCTTCTTCTTATTTCTCTTTTTATTCCTTTTATACTTTTGGTTACTAGGAGATATAATTTCACTAGAAGAGGCAAAAGGTGGAGGAATAAAGTTCTCTTGCAAATAAGTTTCAATTGCATTTGGAACATTTAGAGTGGACAACATCCAAACTAGCAACCCCACAAGAAATCCAGGAGTATTCAAGATGACCATCAAAGAGGCACCAACATTTCCAAAGGAAGGAAAAGCACAAGATCAGTCCCTATGGAAAGGGGTCCCTTGGTTGGTATTCATAAAAAAAAATCTTGGCACATGACCAATATCTGATGAAAATGGAGTGTTGGTGGGGTATGACATCACTGATCCCTCCACATAAATTCCCCCAGGGAAATTGGTTCCTCCAGAGACATAACTACGCCCAACACTAGTAAAAACACTATGGTCAAGACCAGACTGGGGGTTAAAATTATAACCAAATGGGAAACTAACATTTGGTATCACCAGGCTACCTATAAGATTGTGAGAAATAGGTGGAAACCCACTTCCAACAGTAAAATCAAGGCCTTTCCCCCCACCAAATACAAGTCTAGATGTGGTCACTTGAGACAATGCAACAGGTGTACTAATGCTAGTTATATTCATGGAAGGAAATGATGTAACTAGTGGCATACCCCCAATGGAATAACTGGATGTACTAGGCACGGTAGTAGAAGAAACTACCAATGTTAGTCTCAATGTTAGGTATAATCATATAACCAGTACAACCATGCTAGCAATGTATCATAAGATATACCTTTTTGCTTCATCATAGACCATAGAAAGGATAATTCAAGCACAAAAATAACATGATTTATAGCATGCATCATATCATAATAAGTCATAAAATATAACTCAGTGAGGAGGGAGGGACAAAATCATGCCAAATCACACTTCCATAAGAATGCTCAATCCATCCCTGAACAAGGCCGTGAAAGGGAGAACACTCAAGAGGATTATTAGGAGGCTCATAAGTTTGAATTCCTTGAAATTCATCGCTCCCTGAGGTTTGAGACAGGATGAACAAGAATCTGGAGGATGACTAGAAACTTCTTAGGGAACAGTTAAAAGAATGAGGTACTATAATTCCTCTCAAAGAGTTCAATGTACATTTAAATTCGAAGAGAAAACTTTTCCCTAGGGATCACCTGGGACAAGGGACATGTTTCCCAGTGACATCCTTAGCAAAATAGCGAGATAAAGGAAAATAATGAGGTTGGGAAACCTCATCACAAGTATCCTTCTCTAATAAGACCATTCCCTCACTCTCATCACAATCTGAGCACAGTGGTGGTCGAAGCTCCTGTTCATAGAATATATCCAAGTGCTCAAAGGAATACTTATCAAATTCCTCAAGGTATGACCAAAAATAATTATGAGAATATTTCATTAATTCATCCTTGGGTGTTTGGAATACATCAGTAATTATGACATCTCCTTGTCTCCAAATTTTAGAGTCAGCAACAATCTCATATGATAGTTGTGAAGGAAACAATTGGAAATGATATTCAATGTCGTAAATGGGATCTCCATCATAGCAAATAACATCCCATTTACATCCCCCAACATGTATAAAATCATCAATATTTCCAATCAACTCATCACTTTTATTACAACATGAAGGGACCAGTGCATCCAAGGGTTCCTCTATTTCTTCACTTTCTGGATCATGGAACAAAGAATCATCAAAAACCTAGAAAGGAAAATGACTAACCATATTCTCTTCTTCTTGTGTAGGATAAATGAAAGCTTGGATGACTTCATCAAATGGAGGAGCATACACCATTAATTCATCCTCATGACTAACCTTTTCAGGCTCTTGTTCCTCAATCAAGTATTTGTTGTCTTCAGTAGGGTCATGAGTGAATTCTTTCTCCTCCTCATGTGACTAGTAACCTTCATCACAAACCTCTTCACTTTCCTTATCAGGGATAAAATATAGCCCTTCCCTTTGGAGGGACACCCTCATATCATTGAGGGTGTCTTCATACCTTTGTGTTAGCAGGGCCCATCTTCCGAGGAACTTTTGGATGAAGATCTGAATACAAGATATAGTCCTCGGCCTGAGAATATGCTCAACCCAATCCCTTTTTTTTGTTTCTAGAGATAAAAAAAATAGTATTATCTACATATCTTGATGTGTTACTTCTATATTCGAAACATACTTTATAAAATTCACAACATGAGGAATACCTAGAGATGGGTTTTTGTCAAACTTCAAACAATTTTTTACCCAATCAAGAGGAAAGAGGTTTGGGTACCCTGTAATATCTGGAACATCCAAGGTGGAAAACATATTTTGAAGTGACCACTTGTTCAAGAATGTTTCCTCAAACGGGTCCATGGTCTTGATTCTTTTACCAAGGAGACCCTCATACCATATTCTAGCATAGTCATAAAGAGTGGTTGAAAAGTGTTTCATCACCAAGTCTTCGACGTCATCACTCACAGGATTGATTTGGAAGAAAGCCCGAAAATTATCCATATGCTCTTCAACCGAGGTTACATCATTACTAGTGAAGCTTGGTATCCATTTTTCATACCTTATAGGCATTCATCGAGGCTAACTTGGGATTTTACTCATGTCCAAGGGTTTGAAAATATCACCTAGGTCCCATGGAGAATTCATGGTTGGCTATTACAATGTTGTCACCAATGGAGTCACCAGATAATCCTTCTAGGATTTTCAAAGGAAGTGAGGGAATCACCCTCAGTGGATTCGCCAGGTAAGCTTGTAAAATAAGGGCTTCGAGAAAAAAAATTCCAAAGATTTGTTGTTGAGGAAAATAGACTCGATTTTCCTCAGCAACAGTGTCAAAAATGTTATCGCAAAATTTGTACTTTTCCAAATCCCAAGACATGTAGCTGAAATTGGCATAACAACAAGATATCTCACAATTGTCACCTCAGTGAGAAATCCCCACTTTTAGGGATGGAAAATTCCCAACCCAAGGGATGCGTCCTTGGTGACCTAAAGGGATAGGTAAGCTAAGGATATGGTTAAGATATACCCCCCTCTCACTAGTCACCCAAGTCAAGAATGTATATGTCTGAGAATTTGAGGAAAAGAAGAGTAATTGGTGTACCTTCCTAAAACAAGAACAATATAGCATGTATATAGCAATTTCCAAGTACAAGAATGATAATAGGGCCTCAATAGACAATAGACAATCAAAATTTAGGCTGAATGAAGTAAAACTGCAGTGAATTATCAGTTTATAACAGAAATTTATCTTTTGTAACAGCCACAAGAAACACTACTCAAAATAGCACAAAAGTACAGTGAAAACTTAGCATTTATTCCATAGATCAATTGGCACTTTCCTAGAGAAATTTTTGAGTGTGTTAATTCAATGCTAGTTGTGTGTATGCAGCAAATTACAAGGTTTAACATGGATGTAGCAACATATTTGTAACAGCAGCAACATAATTATTCAATTTAGATAAGCTAAGGTTAGAACTAGTTAGTGAAAGCTTTGAAGAAAAGAGTGTAAGAGTTGTTTTGATCAATTCCTTTAACAAGAGAAAGTAGAAACCAATGCCTTTTGGGCTTATGGAGTCAATTGTAGAAGCAAATTAACTTGGAGAAACAAATGATAATAGTGGTCAAAGGATAAAGAAATAAATTCTAGAGGTTTTGGCACTTCAAGGCCTCAAGCATTCAAGTCTCAAAGATGAATCCCACTAGAGCATAAACACTTTTAGGCCCTAGTGAATCCTTCTCTCCTTGGACTATTGAAATATATTATTTCAACTAGAAACTAGAATAAGGATACTAAAGTGCTATCACTTTAGGGATTTATAAGGCTATCCTAGACAAGATATTCTTGACAATTCAACAAGTGGAAAGAGCTAGAGAAGGAAGAAGTACCTTATGTCCCTTCTCTTAGGGTTTCTTACCAAGAAATTTCATAATCTTAAACATAAACAAGTAAAATATACCATAATTATTCAAACCATGAAGAGAAATTGCAAATTTTAATTACTTCACCAAGAATAATCAATCATAAAACACCTAGTTGCATAAATTTCCACCAAAAATCATCAAAAAACATCAAAAGCATGTACTCCAAGAGGTGTGCCTTAATGAATTTCAACCAATAGCTCCAATAGGGAAAACATTTCAGACCTCCCCTCTTGTGAGAGGAAAGTTATGTGTAAAAATGAATTTTCATAGGTGTGTTTATATCACCTTTTCCCATAAAAATGTTAACTTAAAATATAACAGGGCTGACCTTACAAAATTGCCCTTAAAATTCAATTTTAATAAAATTACATCAAAAATCCCTCTACCCTTCTAGGGTGATGTTAGGATCCTACAAGGTAACATTGAGGCTAGAGAGTGAAACATTTGGCCTCCAAAGGCCACATACCATCCCACACATGCTAAGATATTGTGCCAAGTTTCCTCTTCCATCAATCTTCATCCACCAAACCCTATCCCTCTCCATGGTGATGTCATGGGCTAGGTGGATGATGTTCTAGGCCTTCAAAGGCCAACGTCCAAGTGGAACATGTGAGAGCTCGTCATCTAGCCATGCTAGATTGCCTCCAAAGGAAATGCCTTCCTTCGTCACTGTGTCAGTGATGATCACAAGCTTTCCCCAGACGTGGGGTATCTGCATCCATACTTGGGCTCCAAATCCCTTATGAAGGTATAAACAAGTCATCTCCTCATGAATACATGTCCATCAGAAAAGAAAGACAAACAGGTACACCTTCCAAGGATCCATAAGTCACAAGAATCATGCCAAGTAATCCACATATAATAATATAACCACCCGAACATGTGCATCAAACACCCCTTTTCAAACTAAACAAATGCTCAAAGACCTTATACAATTTGTCAAATTTAGGTGTGGGAGGGGTGTCAAGGCATCCTATTGGGCCATTCAATCCTCAATGAAAGGGTTTTTCCCAAGGGAAACCCATCTAAGCCATGTATGAGTGTGAGGTGGAGTGGGGTAAAACTTATGGGTATGGGGTCCATGACATACAAGGGTTCATATTGTCTTATTTATGGGTGCCTTTGTAGAGGGTGTGTTGCACCTCCATTTTCAATGCAACCTTTTTCCAAGCCCATTTATTTCCATTAAATAATGAAAGTCCAAAACAATTGGGTACTATAAGACATGGAAAGAAAAGAGTGTCATGACGTCACTTGAAGCTAGAGGTACACAGTGTGCCATATGCATAGAAAGAAAGGGACACCGCATATGTGTACACACCTCAACAAGCAGGACATTTATACAATGTGAATTTTCTTTTGCATGTATTACAATTATTTTAGGAGAAACGTTTCATCATTCTCAATACCTCTTGGGCAATCATTTAGAATGTTATGATTTGTATTTCACCTTTTTCCAGCTACATTTCCCTCTAGGCCTTCAACCCCTTGTTCCCATGAAATGAGGTACAATCCCTTCTTGGGTCAGTGCACCCAAAAATCCCAAAATATGAGGATATGAAAGGGAAGAAGTATGGAAAGTGATAAGTATGATAGAGAGTGGTATGATGAATCCTCAAGGAACCCCCCAGTAGCAACCTATTCCCGAGGGTGACCAACTTACTAGGATGGAATGACACCCACCAAGGTTAAATAAGACAAAGAGTATAATTTTCAAGAAAACATTATGTAATCAAGAAAGAATTATTTTCCACATGTTTAAATGATTCAATTATTAGGGTAAAACTTACCACAATACTAGAATTATTACCTCATGAAGCAAGACATGGTGTCCTCTAGGACCAGGCCAGTGTGATGGATGTTTCTCTGGTATTGTATGATGGTACATCAATGAATAGGAGGGGCCATGTGAGGCTATGCTAGTCAATCTGGCTCTCGACGCTCCACGTCTTCTACCTGTGGGCCTTGAGACATGATCTCCTTAATTACTCCTAGACTAAGGGGGTAACAAGAACCTGTGTTAGAGGTATTTTCCCAACAAGCACTCCTTTCTACTAATGGATTTACTCACTCTCTACTGAGATCCTCGTTTCAGTTTAATGGCCTTTGAGAACTAACCCTCCAATCCTACACCAAGGCCCTAAATCATATTCTAATTTTGTTTTTCTATGAACGAAAAATGGTCTAGTGAATTATAGATTAGCATTAGTTTTTTAGGTTGTTTATTTCTCAAAGGGTATGGAATGAAACTTTAGTGATGTTTGAAGACACTTTCCAAGACAAAAAAAATAAAATAATGCAACTTTCTCTTTCGATGAAATCTATCTAGAGGTAGGAAGAGGTCTTATTCTTCTCAAATAGAAATCAATCAAATCCAAATGGGACTATAAATCACTCCAAAATACAATTTTAGAGCCCAAAATTGATGACCAACACTCCAATGCATCTCTTTAAAAGAGTCCTAAAATGCTCCAAAAGGGATGATCATAAAATGAAATTCTCCTTTTTCTATTTTATACCATGGAAAGAAGAATGAAAATTTGCATAAAAAACTAAGTTCTAAAGGGTCTCTTGCCAAAGAATAATGTCCCTAAGGTTCATAGGAAAAAACCCGAAAATAAATTCACAAAAATGAGTGTTTTTTGCACCCTACGGGCCTTTTTTGTGCACCCCATAGGCATGATCATGGGTTGACTTCACAAAAGGAGAAACCAGGTAGGGAATGGTCTCCCTCATCTATGGTTTGATATTCAAATTGGGACAAGGCTCGAGAAATGAAGGTGAAGAGAGAGCTTGATTTTTTAATTCAAACCCAATTTTGAAAATAAGTAGAGGAAATGTAAGTTCAAGGATAATAGGACTTCACACTTGAAAACAAATGAATGTTTGAATGAAGAATACAAGGGACCTTATTTGAGAATCGGTCCTGATTTTTGAAATAGGGAAAAGTGAATGTGAATAAAATGGAAAGAGATCCCAATTTGACAATTTGGCTTGAATAAGGAATTATAGAAGCAAAGATAGAATAAGAAAAGGAAGAAAAGAGAATTGAAAGAGTTTGAACAAAAGAAACATGAATCAAAACAAAATGATATCGAACTAAATAAAAAAGAAAGAAAAAAATAAGGAAGGGGGACAGATTTGGGAAATCTATAAATTCATTAAATTCACATGGAAAACCTAAATATAATGGATTAGGAAAATCGAGTGACATGTATAAATGGGCCATGAAATTCCATTAGAATAATTCCATTCCTCATTTTGGTCAAGACAAGATGGAAAACATTCGAATATAGCAATATTTACAATGATTCACTCAAGAGTATTTCATACTATCTATAGAGGTTCCATTAGAAATAAGTTTTTATTCGAAAAAAAGGAAGTATTTAAACTACACTTTCATGGTGATAGAATTGAGGATTTTTCTCTTGATTTTTCACTTCCTAGATATCTTAAGTATGCTCTCGAGATATGGGAGAGTGATACCATGATCAAAATTTATAACTTGGAAGAGTGTGTTTCACTATTAGTTGATACAGTCATCAAAACAGGTATTATACCATAAATTGAGGCATTTCATGATGGATTTAATTAGATGTTTTCCCTTTTCATCATTACATATTTTCATTGGAGATGAACTAGAGTTGAAGCATATATTTGTAACAAAAAATAATTGAACACATGAGAATTCTGACACTATATAAACAAGCTTGGTATGCTAGAAACAACATAGTTCTTTGACCAACTAATGTACGATGCCATTGAGAAACTAATGTACGATGTCATTGAGAAACTAACATACGAAGCCATTGAGACATTTTTCCAACAATATAGCAAAATCTCAAGAGAATGAACCTAATGTCCATCCATTTGTTTACCTTTGGTTGATGTTATTGCAACTCTCTTCTAACATTATGGAGACATTTTTCTAACATGCTTTCCACATCCATCAATGCATTACAACATTGTTTCTATGTTCTTTCCATGTTCTTTCAACATATTAGTGACATACATTTGAAAAAAAGACGTTGGAAGTCTGATGATCTCTACAAAAGTAATTCCTTATAAACTGACACATGGACCCCTATTGTCATCAGACTTACGTTCAAATTCCAGTGATCTCCATAGAAAAATAATTATTTAAAACTAACATATGGACCCCTATGGTCGTCGAAATTCCGACGATAAAATAACAGTTTTGGATTTCAACATATGTTAGGATGAAATAGGTCTGACATTGGAATATTTCTTGATCTATCATGATTACAAAAAAAATAATATTAGTATCACATTGAAAGTTGTGCCCAAATGTAGTGGTGAATATAGTATTCACACCTACATCTCCCATATTACTCCCTATAAGGTACTAGATGTATTATGCAAAGCATAACATACTAACTATGATGAATACTGATAGAAATAGAAGAATACAAAGAACAATAACACCAGAAATGATACCTTTATTGATATAAATCCAAGTTCACTTTGCTCTTCAATGGGTCAACCTCCAGCAAAGTAGATCTCAACTACTAAATAATTCTCAAGACAAAACTTTCCCATGCCTTTTACTCCTATTTATACTAATTCTATCTTTAAACGAACATTCTAGAGGAAGATATTTCTAGAAGAGGAAACTTTGATTAAGTCTTCTTAAATTAGACTTGTTCACATTATTCATAGGCCTTATTTACTAATGTTGGCATTTATTATATAGAAAACATAGTATTCTACCTACATGAGGAGTTAGGGAGGTTAGGTCCCTAACATGCCCTCCCCTTTGAAAAAACAACCTTGTCCTCAAGGCTTGAGATGGGAAATTCTTTCAGAATGGTAGTTGGCTCTCATGTGGCATCTTTGGGTGGTGTATCCTTCCAATGGAATAGAAATTCCTTGATGGTGTGCTAGCAGAGAGATTCTCGCGGTGGTCCAAAACTTCTTGGGGATATAACTAAATGGATCCTTCTTCATCCAATTTCGGGAGACTGGTTTGAGTCTAGCACTTAGTTCCAATTTCAAGAGATTAGTTTGAGTCTTGTTGTAACATGTGTTGTACCACTATTCAGCTAGGGGTAACCACTAATCCCATTGATTTTGTATATTCTATGTAAAACACCACAAATATGTTTCCAATCACTTTTTGATAGCTTATTGTCTGGGGGTTATAGGTCATGTTGAAATGCAATTGGGTTCCCAAGATCTTGAACAATTCTTGTCAAAAATCGTTGGTAAAAGTTGGATCACGGTTGGAGACAATAGAGTGAGGCATGCCGTGGAGTTTGAAGATATTATCCATAAAAAATTGAGCCAATGTAGATGTCTTGAATGGGTGTTAGAGAGAACATAATTGAGCATATTTGGAAAGGTGGTCTACTACAACCATGATGACTAACTGATTGCCTGATTTGGGTAATTGACAATGAATTCCATCAAAATATCTATCCATATAGTAGGTGGAATAGGGAGAAGTTGGAGCATACCTAAATGTTTCCTTATTGCATTGACAAGTATCACATTCAGCCACAAAGGTGTGGATTTCATGTTTCATTCCTTTCATATCGGCGTTGAGGGTAGCAATATTGGAATTGATGTTCTAGATGTCACCCTTATTTTGGTTGTTGTTGACGATCAAGGCAATGATTTTTTGGTTGTGTGTGAGAGCCATTTTTGAAGAGGAAGAAAGTGGGAAAGTGGGTCTGCACAGAAAAAAGGGTTATGGGTGAGGGGTACCACAACAATTAGGGTTAAGAGAGGAATTAAGTGGGGTAGGTCTCAAATAAGGGTGTCGATAAGAGTGGGTGGGTCCATAGAAAAAAAATTCTTATAAATGATAGGTACCATGACAATCAGGGTGAAGAGAGGAATCCAATGGGATAGGTCTCAGCAAGACCACTATACTCTCTTTTTTTTAACTCGTACAAAGTTATACTCTGACCTAAAGAATACTATAGTGATAGAATACCCAACTTATTAACAAGGAAAATTGTGTACAAATTATGCAACGAGAATGTAGGAGGCATGGTTGCATGGAAAAAGTTCGCCAATGTTTCTGTTATGTCCAGCTCTATTCCAAAGGGTTAGGGTTTTCAGAGTTCCTATAGACAAGGGTTTTCCTTATGTTATATCTCTTTGATATATGGGCAGGGTTGAATAGTAGTACTCGACCCAATATCTCAGAAAACCAACTAAGGAGGCTTGATTCTACCCTTATCTGCACTATCTGATTACCCAGGTACTAGAGAGTAGTATTCTCGAGTATTGTTTTTGGTGCCACTATAGCATTTAGGCGGTTGATTGGCTAATCTAAAGTTGGTTTCAGGATACCTAGGGGATTCCCTATATATGTGAAGGTATATGGGAGTAACGGTCATGTACAAGTGTTTTTTGATGCAGTACTACTCAAAGGGGTACCAACAACGGTTATAGAGGTTTCCAAGAAGGTGAAATGTTTGTTTCGAGTAACCCGTGAAACCATCTATATTTCCTGTGTGTAGTATTCCCCAGTGACAGTTTTACCTGTTGAACAATAGATCTTTGTTCTTTAAATATGCCGACAATGCACATCTCTACCCTTGGAAAAAAACTATCCCAAAATTTATGTAGAGGAAAGTGCTTTGATACCACGTGTAAGGTACCAGATGTATTATGCAAAGCATAACAGAATAAATATGATGAATAGCAACAAAAACAACATAATATAGAGAAAAATAATAGCATAAATGATACGTTTATTAATAGAAAGCCAATTTCACTTGCCTCTTCGAGAGGGAAACCTCCAACAGAGAAAATATTAGTTACAAAATATTTTTCAAGACAAAACTTGTCCACGCCTTCTACTCTTGTTTATACTAATTCTATCTTCAAAAGAACATTCTAGAGGAAGATATTTCAGAAGTAAAAACTTTTATTAAGTCTCCTTACATTAGACTTGTTCACATTATTCATAGGCCTTATTTACTAATTCCAGGCTTTATTACATAGAAAACATATTATTCTACCCACGTGAGGGGTTAGGAAGGTTAACTCCCTAACACTCCCATATATTAGGTTTCTAGTCAATCCTAAAATATGAAAAACACTGGAAAGGGTTTTAACCCTTTCATCTTTAATCAACAATCAAACCCTTTCATGTCTTGTGATTTTGGATATCCAGTCATCTCCCAAGAAGGCATCACCTCCAATATATGTTTTCAATTCACAAAACCACTCTTTGTGAAGAGTTGTGTGAAAAGACACACCTGATTTTATCAACCATGTGTCATGATCTAAATGTGTACTTGTAGATGGAAAGTACACATCTCTCCCTTCTTCTAACAAGGGCTTCCTTTCTGGAAAAGGAGCTTCATCATATCCCTTGATTTTATCAAAAAAAAATTAGCTACAATATTTCTTATATTTCCCATATTTACTGCAATTCTAGGATTTCCTTTTAGATTGTCCTAGATATTTAGATCTGCGCCTCAAACACTTATTTTTATTTTCATTTGTAGAGTAACCTCTCAAAAATAAAGCATCCTTGGTCTAAAACTGCATGGTTTTCCACCCCATCTCTTCCAATAATAGGGATGAAACCACAACATCAAGATTAATGTGGTGGTATTACTCTCAATAGCTACAACTAGGTTGTCCCATGAATCTATCAAAGAGCGCAATAAACTAGTGTACTTTTCTTCTTCGAAAATTTTAATATCAATAGACAACAATTGACTTACCACAATGTTAAAGTCATTGAGATGATCTATCATGGAGTCACTATCATTAATCCTTAAGAGGTGCAACTTATTTCAAAGGAAAAGTTTTTTTACTAAATACTTAGAATAACACAAAGTCCATAGCCTATCCCATAATTCCTTGGATGTAGTTTCTCCTAAGACATTTAGTAACACTGAATCTAGAAGGAATAATTGGATTGTACTCTTGGACTTACTATCGATTTTTTTTTTATTTGGCGGTGCATACCCATAAGTATAGCACTAGGATCTGCAACAATCCATTATTATTTATCTACAACAAGGTCCTCCATAACTCAAATCTCTGACTATCAAATTTCTCAATATCAATTCTGGAACTACTCACCATTCTCTTTCACAAAAGAATCATTATTGCAGATCTCCCATTGGAACTAAGTTTATCATAAACGCAATATAAACTCACTCTATCGAGAATGAGATAAACCTTAGAAACACAGTCATCTCCCTGAAGCGATACAAAATATTGGTTTTAAACTTATGCAAGTGAAACAATGCATATAAATTCTTAAGAAAAATAGAAAGAATAACAATTGCACACATTTAGTACACACATATTTACCCTATAATCCCTTAACCAAGAAAGCCAATGTAACTTAGAGTTGCACCTCTATATTCTTATTGTATTATCTTGACCATTCACAACATAATATTTTAGTCCACGACATCTAAAACCCTAATCCATTAACCTGACTTAGATTGCAACCTTAATCCCTTAATAGAGATTAAATTAAATTGGACTAAGAAACACCAAAAAAAAAACTAAAAATGGAATAGTATTATTATTGGATTTGCAATTAGCACAACCCACATGCAAACAATATAACACATCTTCAACAATTTATTTAAATAATATTATTCTACACTTTAATTTTAGTAAATATGATGTACTTTGGATAACTTCTTATAATACACTTACTTTGATTAAATTATTCTACAATTCATTTTGGATAAGTATATTACACCATAGTACTTTGGACAAGTGTAAATTAGTTAAATATTTTCAATATTTCTTTGTTTTAGAATTGTTCCATGATTTAATTCATTACCAATTTGTGAATATATTTCTTTCATATATGCTCTATTCATTATTTTTAATATATATTTAATATAAATAAATATTATTTTATTTATTTATTATTAAAATTGTAAAGCCCGCGGATCACCCCTAGCATCCAATCTCTTGCCACTTTGACACCCCCACCCTTAGGTTTTCTAAAAATCAACTTCGATGGAGCCTCAAAAGGAAATCATGGCATGTTGGTCTAGGCGGTTTCTTCCATACTGAAAATGGTCAACTCTCCTGGGTCTTTGTGGACTACATTGGCACAACCATCAAGAACGAGGAATAATTGAAAGCTCTAGAAAAATTTCTCCATATTGTATCCCAAGAAGGATCTCACAAGGTGGTGGTGGAAGGAAACTATCAATTCATCATTTGAATTCTTAAAAAAATTCAACAAGGCTCCCGCCTCAGCAAAGTCTCCCATAGGAAGTGACTGGAAAGTAGTATAGAGAGAAATCAATCCCTCCTCTCCAATATTGATGTCATCATCCCCTCCCATGCTAAATACTCCACTAACAAATTCATATATAGACTAGCCAATGAAGGAGCGCTCCAATTGCAACAACCTTTGGACGCAAGATGGGAGCCCCTTATCATTCTACCCTCCATATTGACTTCCTTTCCCTTGCATAAGTTGATCTTTCCCCTTCAGATTGGATTTCTAAGACGAGAGTAGATGAGTGGCTCGCCCACCTGCCTAGCTTCACTTATGTTGATTCTGATTTCTTTTTTTCTTTTAATTTTCAGAAGTCAAGGAGCTATAGCCCCACCACATTCCAGTATTCAACATAATGGGCAGCTATTTCTCTGACTCTCTTATGGTAGCTCTAATTCTAAACATGTTATGGTCTATGGAATTTGTTGGGTTTTTATATTATTTTCAGTGAAATTCCAATCGAGGTGGATCGACTGGAAGTCAAATTTGAATGAATCGACAACAAGTCAAAGCTC
>ML831029.1:13191-24783 GCA_009831015.1 Picea engelmannii | reverse complement strand
CATTGCCCAACTCCATGCCATTCAAGCAACACAGACACCCCCCAGTGCCGCATGACCTCCAAGCTCTCCTTTCTAAACATCAAATGGTATTTTCCACTCCCCAAGGCCTCTCTCCTTCCCGTGGTGTTCATGATCATTCCATTTCCCTTGTACCTAGAAGCCTTCCTCCCAATATCCATTCATATCGCCACCCCTTTTCACAAAAAAATGAAATTGAGAAAATGGTCCAGGAACTCCTTAATGCAAGCATTATCCGCCCTAGTACGAGCCCTTACTCTTCTCCTGTAGTCATGATCCTGAAGAAAGAAGGTTCTTGGAGAATGTCTCCTGATTTTCGTGCCCTCAACAAACTGACCATTAAAGACAAATTTCCCATTCCTGTCATTGATGACCTCCTAGATGAATTGAGTGGCACCCAATTCTTTACTAAACTTGATCTTCGCTCGGGCTATCACCAAATATGTATGAAAGAGGCAGACATTCCCAAGACGGCCTTTCACACTCATGAGGGCCACTATGAGTTTTTGGTCATGCAATTTGGCTTGTGTAATGCCCCCTCCACCTTCCAAAGCCTCATGAATCATGTCTTATGTCCCTTTCTCCGTCATTTTGTCTTAGTTTTCTTTGATGATATCCTCATCTATAGAAAAACCTGGACAGATCATCTTACTCATGTGGATCAAGTTCCCCATCTCCTCTCCCAGCACCAATTTTTCCTGAAACAATCTAAATGTCCTTTTGGTGCCTCAGAATTAGAATACTTGGGTCATCTGGTTGGCAAGGATGGCGTCAAGGTGGATCCAAAAATGATTCAAGCTATGCAAGATTGGCCGAACCCAAAGACTCTCAAAAGCTTGTGTGTATTTTTGGGCTTAACATGGTATTATCGCAAGTTTGTTAAGAACTACGGAAATATTGCAGCACCTCTCACTGCTCTCCTCAAAAAGAAATCTTTCACTTGGACTCCAGCCATTGCTCAAGATTTTCAAACCTTGAAGACGGCCATGTGCACCACTCTGATTCTGGCCCTTCCTGATTTCACAAAGACCTTTGTGTTGGAATGTGATGCCTCAGGGAAAGGAATTAGTGTTGTCCTTATGCAAGAGGGTCGACCTTTGGTCTTCACCAGCAAGCAACTGTCTGAAAGGAATCTGGACAAACCCATTTATGAAAAGGAAATGTTGGCTATTCTTCATGCCATTGATATTTGGCACCCTTATTTCTTGGGAAAATGCTTCCAAATCAAGACTGACCATCAAAGCCTCAAGTACTTTCTGGAACAACGCATTTCCTCCCAGGAGCAACAAAAATGGGTGACTAAGCTCTTTGCTTATGATTATGAGATCATTTACAAGAAGGGAAAAGATAATGTAGTGGCAGATGCACCATCCCGAAAATATGAAAAAGAAGGATCCCTTTTTTCTCTTTCCTTCATTGTACCCAACTGGCTCCAAGTTGTGCTCCAGGAATGGCTTCAATATCCCAAAAGTTCCCATCTAATCCAGCAATTGCAGACCAAGGCTCTGGCTCCCCCAGGGTACTCTTGGCTCCAGGATGAGCTTCGATACAAAGGCTGTTTTTATTTAAGTAAACAATCAAAGCTTAAATCCACAGTACTTTATGAGCTTCATGCTACACCCACAACAGGGCACTCAGGGTTCACCAAAACATATGACAGAGTCAAACGGTCTTTTTTCGGGGATGGTATGAAATAGGACATCCATAATTTTTTCACTGAATGTGAGGTGTGTCAATGCAACAAGGGAGAAACAATCAAATCTCTGGGCACACTACAACCGCTTCCAATTCCACTGGATATTTGGAAGGATATCTCTATGGAATTTATTACCGACTTACCCAAATCAAGGAATAAATCAGTCATAATGGTGGTTGTGGATCGCCTTTCCAAGTATTCTCATTTATGTGCTCTTCAACACCCATTTACTGCATCCATGGTGGCTCATCTTTTCATTGACCATGTCTTCAAACTTCATGGCATGCCGCATTCTTTTGTTTCTGATCGTGACCCAACTTTCACAAGAAATTTTTGGCAAGAACTTTTTAAGCTCCGGGGCACCCAATTGCATCTCAGCACAGCTTATCATCCCCAGACTGATGGTCAAACGAGAGCTATCAACAAGTGTTTGGAAACATGTCTCAGGTGTTTTTCCTCTGAAAAACAACATCAGTGGGCTCAATGGCTACCCCTAGCCGAATGGTCGTACAACACTTCCTACCATACAACTACTCGCATGACTCCTTTTGAAGTGGTATATGGACAGAAACCACCTTCAATTATCTCATACTTACTGGGTACCTTGAAGGTCCAGGCAGTTGACCAAACACTTACAGTTCGAGAGGATATTCTTCGTACCCTGAAAGAGAACTTGGTCATGGCACAAAATCACATGAAGCAACAAGCAGATCAAGGTCACTCTGAACATCAATTTGTAGAAGGGGATCAGGTTTTTCTGCAAATGCAACCATACAAGCAAACTTCCCTCAAGGTCGAGCATTGTCATAAGCTAGCGCCCAAATTTTATGTCCCTTATACAATTTTCAAGCATGTGGGACAAGTCGCATATCAGTTAGCTCTGCCTAGTCAGTCGAAGCTACATCCAGTTTTTCATGTTTCATGCTTAAAGAAGGTGATTGGAACTAGGTGCCAAATTCAAACCAACCTTCCCAAGTTAGTTGAAGAAGGATCCATTTGGCTACATCCAGAAGCAGTTTTGGACCAGCGTGAGTGTCACCTGCATCAGAGAACCATCAAGGAAGTGCTAGTCCAGTGGAAAGATACGAATCCAGCAGATGCCACTTGGGAACCAGCTACCATTCCGCAACAGTTTCCACATTTCAAGCCTTGAGGACAAGGTTTCTTTTAAGGGAGCGAACATGTTAGGGTCCTAACCCGCACATAGGTAGATAAATATATTCTGATGTAATAAAGGTCAATATTAATAAGGCCTTTCAATAAAATAGAATAAGGCAAATGTAAAAAGACCTAATAGAAGCTTCCGCTTCTAGAAGGATCTTCCTCTAGATGCTTCTCTTGATAAACATATTTAGTATAAATAAGGGTCGAGGGTATGAAAACCCTATCTTGGAGATTATTGTAACAAAGCACTGCTCGATTGGAGGTTTCCCCCTCGAAGAGGCCTGTGAACATTTCTTTCTGAATCAAAGTGCTATTTTGGTTGTTGTTCTTATATCATTTATGTGTTATTATGGAGATTATGTTGGATATATTACTGTTATTCTTCCATTTCTAACATTTTATTTTTGTTCTGCATATCTATTATATCTGGTATCTTGCAGATCATCTCAGACAACATCATCCCACCGTGGGGGAAAGCTAGTGCATGCTAGGTTTACATTTTGCACAAGCACGAGCTAATCTTGGACAACATCTTCCAACCATGGGGGAAACCTAGCATTTCCTTCTTGCACAAGCACAAGTTGATCCTGAACAACATCATCCCATTGTGGGGGAAAGCTATCTCATGCTACCTTTCCCTCTTGCACAAGAAGCAACTCATCTCGAACAACATCATCCCACCGTGGGGAAAAGATAGCGCATTCTACCTTTCCCTCTTGCACAAGCATGAGATCATCTCGGAAAACATCATCCCATCGTGGGCGAGATAAAGTGCATGCTAGCTTTCCCTCTTGCACAAGCATGAGCTCATATCAAACAAGATCATCCCATCGTGGGGGAAAGGTAGTGTGTGCTGGCTTTACCTCTTGCACTAGCACGAGATCATCTCAGACAAAATCATCCCACCGTGGGCAAAAGCTAGCACGTACTAGATTTCCCTCTTGCACAAGCATGAGCTCATCTCTAACATGATCCCACCATATGGGAAATCTAGCGCATCCTAGCTTTCCCTTTTGCACAAGAACAAACTCATCACGGACAACCACATCCCATTGTGGGGGAAAGCTAGCGTGCTAGATTTCCCTCTTGCACAAGCACGTGGAAGTCTCGGACTACATCATCCTACAATGGAGGAACGCTGGCACATGCCTCTTGCAAAAGCACGAGCTCATCTAGGACAACATCGTCCCATCGTGGGGGTAAGAAAAAGTGTGCTAGTTTTTCCTCTTGCACAAGCACAAGATAATATCAGAAAACATCATTGCATTGTCGAGGAAAGTTAGGGCGTGCTATATTTCCCTCTTGGACAAGCACGAGCTCATCTCGGACAACAACATCCCACCATGGGGGAAAGATATCTTTTACGTGCTAGCTTTCCCTCATGCACAAGAATGACCTCATCTCAGAAAACATCATCCCATCGTGGGGGAAAGGTAGTGCATGATAGATTTCCGTCTTATACAATCTCGAGCTCATCTTGGACGACATCATCCCACCCTAGGAAAAATCTAGCACATCCTAGCTTTCCATCTTGCACAAGAACAATCTCATCTAGGACAACATCATCCCACCATGGGGGAAAGATAGCGCTTGATAGATTTCCCTATTGCACAAGCATGAGTTCATCTCGGACAACATCATCCCATCGTGGGGGAAATCTAGCTCGTGTTAGCTTTCCCTCTTACACAAGCACGAGGTCATCTCAGACAACATCATCCCATTGTGGGAATGCTACCTTTCCCTCTTGCACAAGAACGAGCTCATCTCAGATAACATCATCCCAATGTGGGTGAAAGCTAGCATGTGCTAGCTTTCCCTCTTACACAAGCACGAGCTCATCTCACATAACATCATCTACCGATGGGGGAAAGGTAGTGCATGCTATCTTTTCCTCTTCCACAAGCACAAGCTCATATCATACAACATCATCCCATCGTTGGGGAAAGGTAGCGTGTGCTAGATTTCCCTCTTGCACAAGCACAAGCTCATCTTAGACAACATCATCCCACTGTGAGGTAAAGTTAGCTTGTGCTAGCTTTCCCTATTGCCCAAGCACAAGCTCATCTCAGAAAACTTCATCCCACCATAGGGGAAATCTAACGCTTGCTATCTTTCCCCCTTGCACACGCACGAGTTCATCTTGGACAACATCATTCCATTGTAGGGTGAAGCTAGAGCGTGCTAGATTTTCCTCTTGCACAAGCACGAGATCATCTCAGACAAAAACATCCCACCATGGGGAAGATCTAGTGTGTGCTAACTTTCCCTCTTGCACAAGCACAAGCTCATCTTGGACAACATCATACCACCGTGGGGGAAATCTAGTGTGTGTTCTTTCCCTCTTCCAGAAGCATGCGCTCATCTCGGACAACATCATACCACCATGGGGAAAAGCTAGCGCATGCTAGCTTTCACTCTTGCACAAGCATGATTTCATCTTGGACATCCTCCCACTGGACAACATCATCCCACTGTGTGGGAAAGCTAGCTCGTGCTAGCTTTCCCTCTTGCACAAGCTCATCTAGGACAACATCATCCCACCATTGGGGAAAGATAACACGTCCTAGCTTTCACTCTTGCACAAGGACAAGCTCATCTAGAACAACATAATCCCATCGTGGAGGAAATCTAGTACGTGCTAGTTTATCTCTTGTACAAGCACAAACACAAGCTAATCTTGGATAGCATCATCCTACAGTGGGGGAAATCTAGTGCGTTCTAGTTTAGCTCTTGTGCTAGCTTTCCCTCTTACACAAGCATAATCTCATCTCGGACAACATCATTCCACTGTGGGCGAAAGCTAGCACATGCTAGCTTTACATCTTGCACAAGCATGAGCTCATCCCATACAGCATCATCCCACTGTGGAGGAAAGCTAGTGTGTGTTGGCTTTCCCTCTTGCACAAGCAGGAGCTCATCTCGGACATCATCAACCCATTGTGGGGGAAATCTAGCACGTGCTACTTTTCCATCTTGCACAAGAACGAACTCATGTTGAACAGTATCATCCCACTATGGGTGAAAGCTAGCGCGTGCTAGATTTCTCTCTTGCACAAACATGAGCTCATCTCGAACACCATGATCCCACTATGGAGGAAAGTGAGTGTATGCTAGCTTTCCCTCTTGCACAAGCACAAGCTCATCTCGGACAACATCATCCCATCATGGGGAAAAGCTAGCGCGTGCTAATTTTTCCTTTTGCACAAGCATGACCTCATCTCAAACAACATCATCCCACTGTGGTGGAAATCTAGTTCGTGCTAGCTTTCCCTCTTGCACAAACATGAGATCATCTCCGACAACATCCCACCCTGGAGGAAAGCTAGCTCATGATAGTTGTACCTCTTGCAAAATCATGAGCTCATCTCAGACAACATCATCCCACCCTGGGGGAAAGCTAGTGCGTGCTAGCTTTCCCTCTTACACAAGCATGAGCTCATCCCAAACTACATCTTCCCACCATGGGGTAAAGCTACCTCTTGCACAAGCATGAGCTAATCTCGAACATCATTCCATTGTGGGGGAAAGATAGCACGTGCTAGCTTTCCCTCTTGCACAAGCATGAGCTCATCTCTAACAACATCATCCCACCATAGAGGAAATCTAACACGTGTTAGCTTTCCCTCTTGCACAAGCACGATCTCATCTCCAAAAACATCATCACATCATTGGGGAAAGCTAGCACGTGCTAGCTTTCCCTCTTGGACAAGCGCATGCTAGCTTTCCCTATTTGAAAAGCACAAGCTCATCTAAGACAACATCATCCCATAATGGGAAAAGCTAGTGCGTGATAGCTTTCCCCTCCTACACAAGCACAAGCTCATCTCAGACAACATCATCGCACTGTGGGGGAAAGCATGTCATTTTTCCCTCTTTCAAAAGCATGACTACATCTCGGGCAACATAATCCCACTATGGGGGAAAACTAGTGTGTTCTATCTTTCCCTCTTACACAAGCACGAGCTCATCTTGAACAACATCATCCCACCGTGGGCATACTATCTTTCTCTCTTGCACGAGCACGAGTTCATCTTGAACAACATAATACCGGCGTGGGTGAAAGCTACCATGTGCTACCTTTCCCTCTTGCACAAGCACGAGCTCATCTTGAACAACATCATCCCACCATGGGGGAAAGTTGGCTCGTGCTAGCTTTCCCTCTTGCACAAGAACGAGCTTAGCTTGGACAACATCATCCCACCATGGGGAAAAGAGAGCATGTGCTAGCTTTCCCTCTTGCACAAGCATGATCTCATCTCAGACAACATCATCCCATCATGGGGAAAAGCTAGCGCATGCTAGTTTTCCCTTTTGCACAAGCATGAGCTAATCTCATACAACATCATCCCATCGTAGGGGAAAGCTAGCGCGTGCTAGCTTTCCCTCTTGCACAAACACGCACATGTCTCCGACAACATCTCATCATGGGGGAAATCTAAATCGTGCTAGTTGTCCCTCTTGCAAAATCATGAGCTCATCTCAGACAACATCATCCCACCCTAGGGGTGCTATCTTTCCCTCTTACACAAGCACGAGCTCATGTTGACAACATCATCCCACCGTGGGTTAAAGCTACCTCTTGCACAAGCATGAGCTAATCTCGGACAATCATTCCATTGTGGGGGAAATCTAGCATGTGTTAGCTTTCCCTCTTACACAAGCACGATCTGATCTCTAACAACATCATCCCACCATAGGGGAAAGCTAGCGTGTGTTAGTTTTCCCTCTTGCACAAGCATGAGCTCATCTTAGACAACATCATCACATCATTGGGGAAGGCTAGTGCGTGCTAGCTTTCCCTCTTGGACAAGCACAAGATCATCTAAGACAACATCATCCCACAATGGGAAAAGCTAGCATGTGATAGCTTTCCCCTCTTACACAAGAACAAGCTCATCTTAGACAACATCATCGCATTGTGGCGGAAAGCATGCTAGTTTTCCCTCTTGCATAGGCACGAGTGCATCTCGGGCAACATCATCCCATTATGGGGGAAAGCTAGCACGTGCTAGCTTTCCCTCTTGCACAAGCACGAGCTCATCTCGAACAACATCATCCCATTGTGGGCATACTATCTTTCCCTCTTGCACAAGCGTGAGCTCACCTCAAACATCATAAGAGCGTGGGTGAAAGCTAGCGTGTGCTAGCTTTTCCTCTTGCACAAGCATGAGCTCATATTGAACAACATCATCCCACCGTGGTGGAAAGTTGGCTTGTGCTAGCCTTTCCTCTTGCACAAGAACGACCTCATCTCGGACAAAATCCCACGATGGTGGAAAGCTAGCGCATGCTAGCTTTCCCTCTTGAACAAGCACAACCTCATCTCGGACAACATCATCCCACCATGGGGAAATCTAGACCGTGCTAGCTTTCCCTCTTGCACAAGAATGAGTTCATTTGAGACAACATCATCCCATAGTGGGTGTAATCTAGCTAGTGCTAGCTTTCCCTCTTACACAAGCATGAGCTCATCTTGGAAAACATCATCCCATCGTGGGGGAAATCTAGGATGTGTTAGCTTTGCCTCTTGCACAAGCATGAGATCATCTCGAACAACATCATTCCATCGTGGGGGAAAGCTAGCACATGCTAGCTTTCCCTCTTACACAAGCACGAGCTCATCTAAGACAACATCATCCCACTGTGGGAGAAAGCTAGCATGTGCAAGATTTCCATCTTGCACAAGCACAAGCTCATCTCAGACATTATCTCAACATGGGGAAAATCTAGAGTGTGTTAGATTTCCCTCTTTCACAAACATGAGCTCATCTCAAACATCATTGCACCATGGGGAAAAAATAGAGAGTGTTATCTTTCCCTCTTGCACAAGAACAACCTCATCTCGAACAACATCCCACTGTGGGGGAATGCTTGCACATGCTAGTTCTCCCTCTTACACAAGCACAATCTCATCTCGGAAACATCATCCCACTGTGGGGGAAAACTAGTGCGTGCTAAGTTTCCTTCTTGAACAAGCACGAGCTCATTTCGAACAATATCA
Source organism: Picea engelmannii (assembly GCA_009831015.1). Taxonomy (NCBI): domain Eukaryota; kingdom Viridiplantae; phylum Streptophyta; class Pinopsida; order Pinales; family Pinaceae; genus Picea; species Picea engelmannii. The sequence continues at coordinate 15,904 of ML831029.1, read as the reverse complement.
CCCCACCGTGGGGGAAATATACCTCGTCCTAGCTTTCCCTCTTGCACAAGCATGAGCTCATCTCAGACAACATCATCCCACCACGGGGAAAAACTAGGCCATGCTAGATTTACCTTTTGCGCAAGCACGAGCTCATCTTGGATAGCATCGTCCCACCATGGGGGAAACCTAGCATTTCCTTCTCACACAAGGATGAGTTCATCCTGAACAACATCATCCCATTGTGGGGGAAAGCTAGCTCATGCCACCTTTCCCTCTTGCACAAGTAACAACTCATTTCAGACAACATCATCCCATCGTGGGGGAAAGCTAGCACGTTCTACATTCCCCTCTTGCACAAGCACGAGATCATCTCGGACAACATCATCCCATCGTGGGGGAAAGATAGTGCATTATAGCTTTCCCTCTTGCACAAGCATGAGCTCATATCGAAGAAGATCATCCCATCCTGGGAGAAAGGTAGCGCTTGCTAGATTTCCCTCTTGCACAAGCACAAGATCATCTCAGACAACATCATCCCACCGTGGGCGAAAGCTAACACGTGCTAGATTTTCATCTTGCATAAGAATGAGTGCATCTCAAACATCATCCCACCATACGGGAAATTTAGCGCATCCCAGCTTTCCCTTTTTCACAAGCACAAGCTCATCATGGACAACCACATCCCATTGTGGGGGAAAGCTAGTGTGCTAGATTTCCCTCTTGCACAAGCACAAGCAAGTCTCAGACTACATCATCCTACAATGGGGGAAATCTAGCACATGCCTCTTGCAAAAGCACGAGCTCATCTGGGACAACATCGTCCCATCGTGGGGGTAAGAAAAAGTGTGCTAGTTTTTCCTCTTGCACAAGCACGATCTTATCTCAGACAACATCATTGCATTGTCGGGGAAAGTTAGCGCGTGCTAGATTTCCCTTTTGCACAAGCACGACCTCATCTTGGACAACAACATCCCACCATGGGGGAAATCTAGCTTTCCCATGCTAGCTTTCCCTCTTGCACAAGCATGACCTCATCTCGAAACAAATCATCCATCACGGGGGAAAGGTAGTGTGTGCTAGCTTTTCATCTTGTACAAGATCGAGCTCATCTCAGATGACATCATCCCACCCTAGGAAAAAGCTAGCACATGCTAGCTTTCCATCTTTCACAAGAACAATCTCATCTATGACAACATCATCCCACCATGGGGGAAAGCTAGTGTTTGCTAGCTTTCCCTCTTGCACAAGTATGAGTTCATTTCGGACAACATCATCCCATCATGGGGGAAAGCTAGCTCGTGCTAGCTTTCCCTTTTCCACAAGCACGAGGTCATCTTGGACAACCTCATCTCACCATGGGAATGCTACCTTTCCCTCTTGCACAAGAACGAGCTCATCTTGGACAACATCATCCCAATGTGGGTGAAAGCCAACATGTGCTAGCTTTCCCTCTTACAGAAGCATGTGCTATCTTTCCGTCTTGTACAAGCTCGAGCTCATATCAGACGACATCATCCCACCCTAGAAAAAAGCTAGCGCATGATAGCTTTCCATCTTGCACAAGCACAAGCTCATCTAGGACAACATCATCCCATCATGGGGGAAAGCTAGCGCTTGCTATCTTTTCCTCTTGCACAAGCACGAGTTCATCTCGGACAACATCATCCCATTGTGGGGGAAATCTAGCTTGTGCTAGATTTCCCTCTTCCACAAGCACGAGGTCATCTCGGACAACATCATCTCACCGTGGGAATGCTACCTTTCCCTCTTGCACAACCATGAGCTCATCTCGGACAACATCATCCCAATGTGGGTGAAAGTTAGCATGTGCTAGATTTCCCTCTTACACAAGCACGAGCTCATCTTGAAAAACATCATCTGCACATGGGGGAAAGGTAGTGCATGCTAGCTTTTCCTCTTGCACAAGCACAAGCTCATCTGAGACAACACCATCCCACCGTTGGGGAAAGATAGTGTGTGCTAGCTTTCCCTCTTGCATAAGCATGAGCTTATCTCAGACAACATCATCTCACTATGAGGTAAATCTAGCTTGTGCTAGCTTTCCCTATTGCCCAAGCATGATCTCATCTCAGACAACGTCATCCAACCATGGGGGAAAGCTAACGCTTGCTAGATTTCCCCCTTGCACATGCACGAGCTCATCTTGGATAACATCATTCCACTGTGGGGGAAAGCTAGAGCGTGTTAGTTTTCCCTCTTGCACAAGCACGAGCTCATCTTGGACAAAAACATCCCACCATGGGGTAAAGCTAGTGTGTGCTAACTTTCCCTCTTGCACAAGCACAAGCTCATCTTGGACAACATCATCCCGCCGTGGCGGAAAGCCAATGTGTATTCTTTCCCTCTTGCACAAACATGAGCTCATCTCGGACAATATCATCCCACTGTGGGGAAAAGCTAGCACGTGCTAGATTTCCCTCTTGCACAAGCACAATTTCATCTTGGACATCATCCCACTTGACAACATCATCCCACTGTGTGGGAAAGCTAGCTCATTCTAGCTTTCCCTCTTGCACAATCTCATCTCAGACAACATCATCCCACCATGGGGAAAGCTAGAATGTGCTAGCTTTCCCTCTTGCACAAGGATGAGCTCATCTTAGACAACGTCATCCCATTGTGGGGGAAAGCTAGTGCGTGCTAGCTTTCCCTCTTGCACAAGCACAAGAACAAGCTCATCTTGGATAGCATCATCCTATCGTGGGGGAAA
>ML831028.1:80489-90958 GCA_009831015.1 Picea engelmannii | reverse complement strand
TGTTTTGTTAATGTATTGATGATGTCTAATCTATATATGTGATGATAGTTTGTGTTATATGTTTATGTATGTGTAGAGGTAGCTTGATGTGATATATGCTAGTCTAACACAATATTAGCTAGGTTATCCGTAATTTGATTCAACTGTCTTGGAATATGTGTAAATGTAATGGAATCAAAATGTCGAGATAAAAGTCTAACCTGCAGGTATTTGCGAAAGAGGCAAGGATCACGGACGTGGTACACATTGTTGAGCTGGAGTACGACTAGTTGAGAGTCGAGGAAGACGCTAAGGTGACGAATATGATGATGCTGGGCATCAGCCATGAGGCCAATGGTGGCAGTGTATTCGGCTTGGTTGTTGGTTGCTGAACCTAAACATATGTCGCTCGAATGGAGCATTTCACGTGAGGGGGTGTAGAGAGCCCAAGCATCTGAAGTGAGATTTTTTGTCCAACGGCTGGCGCCGTCGGCGTAACCGATGTGGTAGGCGGGTGGAGGAAGCATCTGTCAATAGCATAAAGGATAGTTTAGACGTGAAGGAGGGAAAAAAGATTAAAAACGCTATAAAAGAAATAACCTAAAGTAGAATGACTACGTTTAAGCGTAAAATTTCTTGAGATACAACCCGTTGACGGGTTCTTTGAGAGAGAGGCCTTCGGGGGAGGCCAAGATGTATGCGCCTTTGGTGAGGCAATGTTGGATAATGTATGGACCATGCCAGAGTGACTCAAATTTTCCGTGGCCAAATGTATCATGAGCGATATCGTAAGCCAAGACGAGGTCGCCTTCGTGAAATGAGCGAAGGTTGACATGTCGATCAAAGGTAGCCTTGGATCATTTTTTAGCTGCCTCGTTGTTCTGTAAGGAAGATTGACGATCTTCATCCAGAGACTCTAAGTTCAGCAAGCGCTGCTCCATTGGAGCAGTATCGGGTAATAGCTCAATTACGGTGCGTAAGGTGGGAATTTCACACTCGATGGGAAGAGTGGCCTCAACCCCATGGACTAGATGAAATGGTATTAAACCAGTAGTTGTTTTCACCGCCGTACGGTAAGCCTATAGCGCAGAAAATAACATATGATGCCAATTCCTTTTATGTTTATTAATTGTGCGCTATAACATGGTCTTGAGGACTTTGTTAACTGCTTCGACCTGTCCATTAGACTCAAGGTAATATGGTGAGGCAAACTCGTGAGAGAATCCTAACCGAGATGAGAGTTCGACGAAGATCTCATTCTCGAAGTGTTTCCCATGATCAGAAATGAGTTGGAGTGGTACTCCAAAGCGGGATATGACGTGGTTAAAGAAAAAATGCGCTGCAGTGTCAGCGGTGTTGTTGAAGGTGGGCATAGCTTCTGCCCATTTGGTGAAGTAATCAACGACGACAACAATGTATTTGTGACCATTGTTGGAGGGGGGATTACAAGTCATGAAGTCGATGCCCCATTTACAAAAAGGGTCGACAGTGATGACGGGATGAAGAAGAGCGGGGGGAGCTCGGGCTTTATTGGCGTAGAGATGACATTGCTCACATCGTTTCATGGCGTGAATGCAATCGTGAAACAAGGTAGGCAAAATGTAATTGGCTCGGATAATATTTTGAGCAGTGATATGCCTGAAATATGCCCCCCACATGTGCCGTTGTGGCAGTCATTTAAGACTCTATCGGCCTCATCAATAGTCAAGCATCGACGAAGAATTGTGTCGACTCCCCGTCAGTACAGGATGTCTCCGATGAGGAGGTAGCGGGGGGCCTGATGTCGAATACAACGATGATCATCTCGTGAAAGGTGGTTACCGAACTTTTGAGTTTGAAGGTAGACGAGGAGGTCTCCGTACCAAGGATCATCCGAAGTGATGTAAAAGAGATGTTCGTTGAGAAAGTCGGTGTTGACGGGGGTACTGGTTGTGTCAGAGGGGAGGGTCGTGACAAGTTCGACGAGAATGAGGGCCTTCTTACTCTTAGGTGTGGAGAAATTGAGGTCGTAATCTTGAAGGATAATGATCCATCGAGCAAATTTGTTGTTAACTTGCCGATGATTGAGCAAGTATTGCATAGGGTTGGAATCTGCGACGACCTTCGTTGTGCGAAGCAGAATGTAGTGGCACAGTTTCTAGACGGCGAGGATGACTGCAAGAGCAAGTTTATCTTCGTGTTTATACTTCAAGGGTGGCCCTGAGAAGTTTTTACTCACGTAATAAATGACATGCTCACGATTGTCATCACCTAGCTGGACGAGGACTCCTGCTACTGATATAGCGGATGCTGATACATAGAGGATATAGTCGCGATTGTAGTCAGGTGCACTAATTAAAGGTGCGTTCGAGAGTGTTGTTTTAAGATCGTCAAATGACTGTTGGGCATGGTCGTCCCAGTGGAATGGGATGTCGTGACGTAGTAAGTGAAGGAAACCGTGTGCGCGTATGGCGTAGTCTGGGACAAATCATCGTAGAAAGTTAACTTTGCTCTGTAGGATCTGAAGTTGACGTAAATTCCAGGGAGGTGGATTTTCGGTGATAGCTTGGACTTTGAGGGGGTCCATGGTAATACCGCTTTGAGAAACAATAAAGCCGAGGAGGCGCCCTGCGGTGACACAGAACACACTCTTGAGAGGATTCAAGCGAATGTTGTACTGACGACACTGTTGAAAGATGATTCGTAAATCATCAAGATGGTGGGTGCGTTTCTTGGATCGAGCTGTGAGGTCATCCAAGTAGGCGAGGATAATATGAGCTAGATCGTGAAAGATGTATGTCATAGCCCACTGGAAAGTTGCGCCGACATTCTTTAATCGGAAAGGCATGACACAATATGCAAAAGTACCCTAAGGGGTAGTGAATGCAGTTTTATACTGATCGACGAGGTGAATTTGAATCTGATTATAACCAGAGAATCCATCCATAAAGGATAGAGCCTCGTGGCCGGTGCAATCGTCGATAATTTGATCGATGAAAGGCGTTGGAAAGTTGTCTTTGGGACATGCGTGATTGAGATCGCGAAAGTATGTGCAAACGTGGATAGTGCCCTGTTTTTGGTTAACGGGTACAGGGTTGGAAACCCATGAGGTATAGGCGATAGTGTAAATGAACCCGACAACGCGTAATTTGTCAATTTCGGCTTTGATGGCTGCAACTTTGGATGGGTGTAGTGGTCGTTGCTTTTGACGAACTGGTGTAATGTCGGGCTAGGTGTCGATGCGATGTTTGACGATGGAGGGATCAAGGCCAGGCATTTCTGTGTATGACCAGTTAAAAATATCCCGATATTCTTGGAATAGGGATTTATATGCGGTGATTTCCTGAGGAGTGCAAGCAGCTCCAATGATGATTTCCTCGACGATGCCATTTTTAATGGAAATGCCGATTTTAATGGTTGGGGAAATGTTGGCCATGTTGCCTTCTTCAAAAGCATCAGGGGCAGGAATGGGGTTTTTGAACCAGTCGATAGGCCCAGATGGGATAAAATCCTTGGTTTCGACCGCGTAAATGGGGTGTTGGTTAGGAGGCATGGAGGCTTCCTATGGAGAGAAGAGTGCGCGGTGGTGTAGCGCATCCCAGGGGAGGTCTGGGTGGTTTAACTCTTCGAGTATTTCTTTGTCACATTGGAAGTGATAAGAATACAAGGGGTCATGAGGAGTGATATCGGTGACGGTGGTCGGGTGGTTGCCCCCTGGTGTGGAAGAGGTAGGGGGAACAATGTTAGGAGATGGTGAGGGTTCGCTCGACATAAACCATGTATTGAAGTACTGAGGAGTACCCGTGGTAGTTGGGTGTAAAATGTCTGTAGGGGAATGAGCGGGAGAGTCGGGGGGATTGGGGGGTTGAATCCTCAGATAAGTCGTCTAAGAACCATGGAGGCGTTGGAAGGGCCTTGGGTTCGGGAGAAATGACATGAAGATCCACTAGTGACGAGGTAATGTCAATTATCGACTCTGCGAGCCGTTGAAGCAGGGTCAATTGGCATTGCCTGTATTCAAGGATCATAGGACACTGGTATGTAAAATGAGCTAACGAGTCGCAGAGAGAGCAAGGGCGTCTCATACGTTCATTGACTGAAGTGGTGACATACCGGATGTCAGTGATATTGGTGGAGGAGGATGTAGCAGGACTGGGGTTGCTCTGGAAGCTCTGGCGTACTACGGCTAATGTCTGCCGAAAGCGTGGCAGTGCTAGACAATGATGGGTATAATGGCCATATTCTGAACATATAGCACAAGAAAATTTGGTCCGCAATCCTTTCCTATTGGAATGGGGGGTGGTAGTGGCAGGACTAGCCATAATGGCGGGTGTTGGGGGAGTGTGAGTGAGTGGGATCAAATTCTGTAACTCTAGTAGAGATGGGAAGTTGTTGGTTTGGTGTCCCTCTTTCTCACATAGTGCGCAAGGAGGTTGGATGTGTGGAGGAAGTGGAGATGTGATCTCCTTTTTCTTTCTCCTACCCCCAGCTGTGGCAGGGGGGTTAGTGAGTGGGGGTGTGGTGGGAGTAAGTATGGGAATCATCATGGGGATTCCTTCTTTTTTGGGGGGGAGGGATGGTCGAGGGACCATCTCTGGTGGGTGTAAATACCAGACTGGGATTGCTAACACCATATTAGGTAGGGTGAGCATTGCGGCTACCTGAAAAGCTTCGATGCCCGGTGGAGGGTAAAAGAAGGGAATTTGGGTGATGTCTTAGGGAACTGTCTCCCAAACTGGAATATGTCCTTGGGGAGAGGTGGAATCGTGGACTGGCGGGGTCGACGAGTGTGTAGGAGGTTCTGGAGGGGGGAGTGTTGCGACAAGTGGGATGTCAGATACGGTAGAAGCCTCGTTAGGAGGAAGGGTATCCTCTGTGTGAGTTCCGTTAGATGATACGACGCATACTTGATTGGAAGGATGAAGGAGTGGTGGTGCTCCATGGTATGTTCCTAATAAGGATGGATCTTTGAAAATTCCAAGACCCATCTTGACGAGTGGGTATGTGTCGTGGCTTGTGTGGATGAGAGGAAGAATGTTATTGATGTTGGCAGATGGATTAGGCTCATAATGTGAGACTTGGTCAATAGTAACGATCTTCCCATTGTGAGGGAACATCATTGTCCGAAAGACGGAAGATGCCACTACCTTCATAACATACATGTAGCTATGACCGAATAGGATATTATAATCGAGTGGTGCGTCAATAACTTTGATGTTGATGAAAATAGTCTTGCCCCCGAGTTCGACAGGGACATTTTGGAAGAGCCCTTCAGGAGACGATGGTCGCCCGTCATAAGCTCATAAGGTTATGGTAGAGGGTATGAGTTCGGGGGAACCAAGCTTCTGCCATACCATTTTGGACATAATGCATGTATATGCACCTTCATCGATGATACATCGATGAACTGTGATGTTCCGTATTTTTACTGGTATTTGAAAAGCAATCAAGGCGGGAAGGCGAGGTTCTCCGCTGTCAAGATCAAAGGTAATGAGTCGGGTATCTGCGGGGTCGACTGCCCCCAAGGCGGAAAGTAATGATTTCCACTGAGCAGGACAAGTATGGAGGACCTCCAACACTGACATGGCTGCCGAGGATTGTGCTAAGTCGTCTACCAAACTATAGTTATGAGTTGCCCTAGCCCATGGGTTATGGACATTCCTGCGCAGTGGGATGCGAGGGATGCGAAGTGGTGGTTCGACGAGAGGGCAAGGAATCACTAATGGGGGTCCCTTCGGTGTAGGGTTTGTCTCTGGAGGGATAGGAGGAGACTCGACGGGGGCATGATACTGATGATTACGTGTTTGCATAAGGATTTCTTCCTCACTAGTGAGGAGAATTGTGCGATTTGCTGGATTGTTGGGGTTGAGGTATTGTCCCACCTGAGGTGGAGGATGTTGTGTATCCTATTGGGTGTTTATCACACCTTGATGTGGAATAGGATTATGCAGCACGACATGAGGGGGTTGTTGCATGTATTGTTGTGGTGCCTGCTGAGGGGCAGGCGCTGTTGGAGGATGGGGAAGACTACCAGAGTCTTTCAACCGTTTGAAATCAACGATTTGGGGGAAATGATGAGTGTAATGGCCGAACTCACCACAAAGGGCATAAGGGAAGTTGGTTTTAACATTATTGTTATTTCTCCCTTGGCGCTTATTATTATTGCCCCCCTGGGGGTTTTGATGCCCCTGGTTCTGGTTGCCCCCAGTGGATTGGTGTTGTTGTTGTTGATTCCCGCCTTGACCTGGGTTGTTGTTATTCCTGTTCCATCCTTTCTTCTCGACATTGTTTGACAGATGGGTTGGATTGGCCGTATTCAGCTGTTCAAAATTTTGGTATTGCTGAGCGACAGAGGGTTGAACAAAATTCACCCCCGCATGAGGATGTGGGGGAGCCATGGGTTGTGGGGTGCAGGAAATGGGAAGTACGAATTATGTGGTGGTAACGATCCATAAGGTACATAGGAAGGTGTAGTGCTTTCGCTAGTACTATAAGGTGTACTTACTTTGACCTCCACGTTTCAAGAAGAAGCTATGTGAGTGATAAGTGACCTTTGTGTGTGAGTGAAAGTGTGCCAATTTTTAGTGAATTAGATGTCACCTTGTTGCATGTGGACTTCGCTTGGTCTTTACAAGTGTTTGATTATGTAATTAACTAAGTGCCTTTGGTACAACCTTGCATAATTCAAAAGTCCCTAGGAAGCTAGCATGTGGACATGTGGGTCCGTTACTATCCTTTTAACTCCCTATTGTGATGTAATTTAAGAAAAGCTTTGAAACTATCCTAGATTGATCATGTGGGTATGTATGGGCCCGTTACAAAACCTTTAAACTTCCCTAGTGATTTGATCTAAGAAAGCAAAATTCAAACACTATCTTATCTTTGTAGCATGTGGGCATGTATGGGCCCGCTACAATATTAAGATGTGTTTGAAAAAGTAAACTAAGAGGAGTCCCAAGAAGGGCTGTTGTCCTCTCCTAAAGGTTTTAATGTTCTTAAGGGAGATGAAATCGTTTCACAATCTTTTTCTGATTCTCAAGATCGCTTGGAGGCACGAGAGAAGAGCATACTAAGCGATTGTTATTCAACTTCTAGTCCCAATGTAAGTTAAATGTGATTAAAAATGATGCCCAACTTATCTTGTGAGTCAAAACAAGCCATCCATGTGGCGAAAAATGAAAGCAAAAGAAGGGAAATTGATTTTAACCTCCTAAGTGCCTATGTGTTTTTGACTAACCCCTTTATATGATGAAGGGACTAAGTGTGGTGCAGCTTTAACACATGTTTGAAATCATTTTTAAGAAGGCAAATGGCCTTCCCCACATCTCAACAACTTTACAATGTGAATTTTTGCACAGATGTGTGGGTCTCAGTGGAGACAAAGGCGCATAGAGCGCATGTGTGTGAACAGAGAAAAGTCAACGAGCGCACATGCGCAGAACAGAGCTGTAATTTAGGTGCATGTGCGCACGATGCATGTCTGTGGGGCTAACAACCCGTGCATATATGACACATGACCGAGAATGAAAAATCCGGATGGATTTCTCTCAATTCAACTTGGAATTGGCTGAGTGGCAGGTCGGCCTAGGCCAGTTAGTGTACCTGCAAGTTAAACAAACTAAAAGAAGAGCAAGAAAAACCCAAATGGGGTAGGAAATTGATACCTTTCCCCAGTGGAGTCACCAATCTATTGCGCCTCTTCCGTCACCTTAGTGAGCAAAATAGAGGTGCCTGCAAGCTTAGTTGGGTCTGCTGAGCAGGACAGCTATAAGGAAAAGAGTTAGGGAAAGAAATAGAAAACAACAACTAAGAATTAAACTAAGAAATGCAATAATAACTAAATTCATGAGCATAGGGACATAGAAACAAAAAGAACCATAAGACCCATGTCACCAATGATGAGGCTGATATATTAGTGAAAGATTACACCAAGAAGAAAGGGGATTATGAGTCCCTTCTTCCTCCAAGGGAGGGCTCTTGGACCCCCACTAGCAAGCTCTTCTTACAACAAATAAAAGTGGAAAATGATGAAAGAACTCTTTGCAAATCCACTCAAGAGGTGAGATGGATTGCCCAATGCAATGGTGCAAATACACTCTTGGCAAGGATGGAGTCCTCAAGAGAATAATGGCAGCATAACTTTGCTTTGAATTCCTTGAAAAATGAAGTGCATCCATGGCCTTTTTATAGCATTCCTTTTAGCTATTGTTTAACTGGTTTGTAGTGTGAAAAGAGGCTAATTAGGACATTTCTAGGTCTTTGACCAACCCTCCAGTCGAATCCAGTCCAGATTTGAGTGTCAAATCGGCTTGGGAGCTGAACCATAAGTGGGTGGGAGGCCGACCACTCTCATAAATGCACCGTTTCTCAGGTGCGCGGCTTTTTGCGATAACAGTCACGCATCGTGCACATGTGCTCAATTTCTGCATTCCTGTTCCGCGCATTTGCGCACGTGCCCAGTGTTTTCATAGTGCCCTTCAATTTTTCACTACTTTGTATAGTTTTTGACCCTTTTATGAATGCTTTGGTGTTAATTTAGGTCCATGGATGACTTCAACACTGTTTGACAATGCTGCGTTCTTGTAACCATGTGCGGACGAAATTTCAGTGATAACACCATGGAAGAAACCATAAGAAGGGTGAAATGCTTATACGAACAACAAAGAGAAAAACCTACCTTTCGAAAGGCTTGGGATGACCAGAAGAGGTTTAAGAAAGAACAGAGGCAGAAGGGAAACATGCCTCCCTTTTTCAGGAACAGTCCTTGGGGACAATCATCTTTTAGAGAGCTTAGGAAAGTTAAAGGGAGTGAGCAGATGCCAAGACCGCCACCTATGGAGTGTTGGGGATGTAAAGGGAATCATAGGTACAGAGACTGCCACCATAGAAAAGATAAAGCGAGAACTATCCATATTGTTCAGCAAGCTGAAACAATGAAGGATATTGACAGTAGAATGCGAAGGATCTACGCAGCCCTAGACAACAAACAAGTAGAATTTCAATCGCACATGATTGAAGTGGAAGGTACGATCAACAATCGACCACTTGTTATTTTAATTGATTCAGGGGCTAGCCATAGTTATATATATCATAGAGTGGTGGAAAGTTTGCATTTAACAAGAAGCAAACATGAAAAGTCTTGTCTAGTGAAGTTGGCCACATGAACCGAAAGGAAGGTGATTGAATTGGTTAAGTCCTGTTCAGTAGACATGAAAGGAATAAGCACTAAGGCTGAATTGAACATTCTGCCTTTAGGCTCATACAATTGCTTGATTGGGATGGACTGGCTGGACCAACACCATGCCCTTCTGGACTGCCGTAACAAGAGGTATACATGTCTGAACGAAGAGGGAAATCAGGTAACAGTCCAAGGAATTCCTAGAGCAGTGGCTGTTAGGGAAATCTCAGCCATGCAGCTGAAGAAATGTTACCGGAAAGGATGTCAATTATTTGCAGCTCGAGTGGAAGAAGCATCCCGAGATGTAGTCTTGAATCTAGAAGACCACGAGGTACTCAAAGATTTGAAGGACGTATTTGAGGAGGTACTTGGACTACTTCTGAAGAGGGACATCGATTTTTCTATAAATTTGATGCCTGGAGCAGCTCCATTTTCGAAGCCTCCTTATAGAATGAGTACGCCAGAGCTGAAAGAGTTGCAATTGTAGCTCGAAGAGCTACTAAAGAAGGGATACATTCACCCCAACATGTCACCATGGGGTTCCGCGGTCCTATTTGTGAAGAAGAAGGATGGGACGTTGAGGTTGTGCATTGATTTCCGACAGTTGAATAAGGTAACTGTCAAGAACAAGTATCCTCTGCCAAGGATCGGTGATCTTTTTGATCAGTTGAAGGATGCGAAAATATTTTCAAAAATAGACCTCCGATCAGGATATCACCAAATGAGAATAAATTATGAGGACATCAGCAAGACCGCCTTTAGAACAAGGTACGGTCATTATGAGTTCACGATGGTGCCATTTGGGCTGTCCAATGCGCCTGTTGTTTTCATGTGCTTAATGAATGGAGTGTTCAAAGATTATTTGGACAAGTTTGTCATAGTCTTCCTGGATGATATCTTGGTGTATTCCATTACAGAGGAAGAACATGAACAACACCTGAGAATGGTGCTGCAGGTGTTGAGAGAACACCAGCTGTACACAAAATTGAGCAAGTGCTCATTTTATCAAAGACAGATTCATTACTTGGGGCACATTATATCAAAGGAAGGGATCATTGTGGATCCTGAAAAGGTTGAGGCCATTCGAGAATGGTCAGCGCCAAGGAATGTGGTGGAAGTTAGATCTTTTATGGGTCTTACAGGCTACTTTAGAAGGTTTATAGTCGAATTCTCAAGGATAGCTCATTCTATCACTTCCTTGCAAAGGAAGGAGAAGAAGTTCCAGTGGACTGAAGAATGTGAGAGCAGCTTCCAGCGATTGAAGCACCTGCTAACCAGCGCTCCAATCCTGAAGATTGCAGATCCAAATAAGGATTACATAGTGTGCACCGAT